>JBAKBP010011331.1:0-72944 GCA_037953745.1 Lithodes maja | reverse complement strand
CCGTCAATTAGTGATTATTCCGTCAATAGTGATATTCCGTCAATAGTCCGCAATATAATGATATTCCGTCAATAGTTATAGTATATGTCCGTCAATAGTGATATGAGTATCCCCGTCAATAGTGATATTCCGTCAATAGTGATATTCCGTCAATAGTGATATTCCGTCAATAGTAATATTCCGTCAATAGTAATATTCCGTCAATAGTAATATTCCGTCAATAGTAATATTCCGTCAATAGTGATATTCCGTCAATAGTGATATTCCGTCAATAGTGATATTCCGTCAATAGTGATATTCCGTCAATAGTGATATTCCGTCAATAGTGATATTCCGTCAATAGTGATATTCCGTCAATAGTAATATTCCGTCAATAGTAATATTCCGTCAATAGTAATATTCCGTCAATAGTAATATTCCGTCAATAGTAATATTCCGTCAATAGTAATATTCCGTCAATAGTAATATTCCGTCAATAGTAATACTTCCGTCAATAGTAATATTCCGTCAATAGTAATATTCCGTCAATAGTAATATTCCGTCAATAGTAATATTCCGTCAATAGTAATATTCCGTCAATAGTAATACTTCCGTCAATAGTAATATTCCGTCAATAGTAATACTTCCGTCAATAGTAATACTTCCGTCAATAGTAATACTTCCGTCAATAGTAATACTTCCGTCAATAGTAATATTCCGTCAATAGTAATATTCCGTCAATAGTGATATTCCGTCAATAGTGATATTCCGTCAATAGTGATATTCCGTCAATAGTAATATTCCGTCAATAGTGATATTCCGTCAATAGTGATATTCCGTCAATAGTGATATTCCGTCAATAGTGATATTCCGTCAATAGTAATATTCCGTCAATAGTAATACTTCCGTCAATAGTAATACTTCCGTCAATAGTAATATTCCGTCAATAGTAATATTCCGTCAATAGTGATATTCCGTCAATAGTGATATTCCGTCAATAGTAATATTCCGTCAATAGTAATATTCCGTCAATAGTGATATTCCGTCAATAGTGATATTCCGTCAATAGTAATATTCCGTCAATAGTAATATTCCGTCAATAGTAATATTCCGTCAATAGTAATATTCCGTCAATAGTAATATTCCGTCAATAGTAATATTCCGTCAATAGTAATATTCCGTCAATAGTAATATTCCGTCAATAGTGATATTCCGTCAATAGTGATATTCCGTCAATAGTGATATTCCGTCAATAGTGATATTCCGTCAATAGTGATATTCCGTCAATAGTGATATTCCGTCAATAGTAATATTCCGTCAATAGTAATATTCCGTCAATAGTAATATTCCGTCAATAGTAATATTCCGTCAATAGTAATATTCCGTCAATAGTAATATTCCGTCAAGTGATATTCCGTCAATAGTGATATTCCGTCAATAGTAATATTCCGTCAATAGTAATATTCCGTCAATAGTAATATTCCGTCAAGTGATATTCCGTCAATAGTAATATTCCGTCAATAGTAATATTCCGTCAATAGTGATATTCCGTCAATAGTAATATTCCGTCAATAGTAATATTCCGTCAATAGTGATATTCCGTCAAGTAATATTCCGTCAATAGTGATATTCCGTCAATAGTAATATTCCGTCAATAGTGATATTCCGTCAATAGTAATATTCCGTCAAGTGATATTCCGTCAATAGTAATATTCCGTCAATAGTGATATTCCGTCAATAGTAATATTCCGTCAAGTGATATTCCGTCAATAGTAATATTCCGTCAATAGTGATATTCCGTCAATAGTAATATTCCGTCAATAGTAATATTCCGTCAATAGTAATATTCCGTCAATAGTAATATTCCGTCAATAGTAATATTCCGTCAATAGTGATATTCCGTCAATAGTAATATTCCGTCAATAGTAATATTCCGTCAATAGTAATATTCCGTCAATAGTAATATTCCGTCAATAGTAATACTTTCGTCAATAGTGATATTCCGTCAATAGTGATATTCCGTCAATAGTGATACTTTCGTCAATAGTGATACTTTCGTCAATAGTGATACTTTCGTCAATAGTAATACTTTCGTCAATAGTAATACTTTCGTCAATAGTGATATTCCGTCAATAGTAATATTCCGTCAATAGTGATATTCCGTCAATAGTGATATTCCGTCAATAACCTTGACTAGGGATAGATCCAATGTATGAGTCAAGTAGTGAAGTCATTCTTATTATTAACCCTTTATATATAATATACCATCAATAGTAATAGTTTCGTCACATTTTTATATTATCAACTTGTTTTTCTGCAAGCATGGCATCCTCCCCTCTTCATCCATAGTCCCATCTTTACTCAACACACTGCCCAGATACTTAAAAGAGTTGACGATCTCCATAGCCTGACCGTTCAGCTTCACCTCACACTCTGTGACTTCACCCCTTTCTAAGACCATAACCTTGCTCTTCCCGTATTTACCTTCAAATTCCGTTTTTCGCACACTGTTCCAAACTCATTTACCAGACCATGTAACTCCCATTCATTATTACTCATCAGAACTGTATCATCCGCAAACAGCAGTATAGGTAGCTTCCACTCAATTCCCTCCCTTTTCAGGGGGACATCACAAAACCAACATTCAGGTCAAAGAACTCGCTCTGTTCACTCTCCACACGTACTGCCGCCTTTCACTGCTTTCAGCAACTTGCCCTCTACTCCATATATTCTAAGTACTTTCCACAAACCTTCTCTATCCACTCTATTATAGGCCTTCTCCAAGTCCATAAAGGCAACATACACCTTTTGTTTCTTCTCCAGATACTTCTCCACAACACAATTCAGGGTAAAAATCTGATCTACATAATTATCCTCTTCCCTTCCTAAAACCTCCCTCCTCGTCGCCTATCCATTTCTCCGTTCTCACTCTCACTCTCTCAATCACTACCCTACTGTATACCTTCCCTACTATGCTTAGACGACATATTCCTCCGTGGTTACCACACACTCCTCTTTCCCCTTTTATAGGGACTATTATACCAGTCTTCCAGTCATCGGGTGCAGGTGTGTGGAGTGAGGAGAAGAGGGAGGGGAGTGAAAGGTATAGCATGGTGGACAGAAGAGGTAAGAATAGCTGTGGAAGAAAAGAAGAAAGCATATAGAGAGTGGTTGGGTAGTTGGGTTTACCCCACACGTCAGACAGGGTTACCCCCTCCCCTAACCTACAATGTATATATAGTCTGCTTCTGGTATAATGTGTTTCACTTGACAAATTACTATAGTGGCGAGATGGACTCTAAAGCTATTATTATTAAAGCCAAGGGGACTTTCAGTAAGGATACATCACTACTAAGTTTTCTTGAAAATGTCCAAAAGACCATCCTTAAGGGTCTTAACCAATCCTTACCCGTCACTACACTTTCCCGAGAAGAAATGACCAGTATGTTATTGGGCGAGACTAACCAACTCGCTGTGATCAACGACATCATGAAGTTTAATCATACAAATATATGGAATAAGCCAGTGTTCGGTTTAACCAAGTGGGACCTGGTTTGTATCCCAATTGATGATGTGGCACCCGCGCATTACCGAAATATCCTACCAGATGCTGAAAGGGTATTGGGTCTCACACCAAAGGAACACAACCTTAGTTCTATACAACGCTACGTGTTAAATTCGCACATATGTGAGAATGTCCAGGTCTACATAATTATTCCCATTGATCTTAATACCGGGAGACGTATTTGTGTTCAAAGATGATGTAGTACAAGCATTAAAGAATTCTCCCTCCCTGGAAGACCACAACATGAGGATGGTGGACGTGGTTAATTGGCCAGTCAAACAACCCCACCGTGATAATATGAACTACGACCAGGATTGCAGCTATATTGAGGAGTTACACTTGTCAGACTTCCAGAGTGGCCAGGCCATAGCCGTGAGTTATTACCAAAAACCCAAGTACTACTTTGCGTTAACTAGCTCATCGCTGGAGGGGTTGAAGGATGATATTATTGACAAACTAAAGAAAGAGCCAATGTTGGAACATGTGTCATTCTATGATAACACACTAACACGTAAGGATGCATACAGGAATACGCACGTTACCATTTTTGTATGTACCCTAGGAGGAGGTATCCTGGAGGGAGAGCAGGCTTACAAGAAGCTGCAGTCTACTAAAGTGAAAGAGTTGAGGGATACCCTGAAAGAGAACCTGTCGAGAAAACATATAGAAGGGGTTGTTAACCATACAGAACCTTTCAGGGCTATGGGGGCTAATTATGTGGCGGTTAATGTGGATCTAGACACGGGCATAAGACGTCGGGTGTTGTCTTCTCTTTCAGATGTCATGGGATGTAAGGTTCACATCTTTGATGAGAGGTTCTCCCCACACTTTTGTGTTGGTCGTGATGAAAACGGCAAGGAGAAAAACAATGCACTTCAGGATAAATTACCTAAGCATCTAATGATAAAAGGAAACCATAAGGAGTCCCTCCTTCTAAACGCAGTTACAGTCACTAATACCAAGATAACCTTTGACACATTTATCTTTGGGAAAATCACAGCCTATGACAGTACACCCATAATATGTGGGTTTGACCTAGAGTAAATGCACCACCTAAATTGTATAAGAGACTCCATATGAATATAGATAGCTTTATAAAAATTGTTTCTTATTGTGACCCCTTATGAATATAGATAACTGTATTAAATTTCTTCTTATTGTTTATTAGGTCAGGTTGGGACGTAGATACACAGAAGCAGACATATATACATTGTAGGTTAGGGACTCTAAATCCAGTTTCGTGTCTCCAAGACAAGTTCACTTTTAGTGTGGGGTGTTGTCTTCTCTTTCGGAGGTCATGATGAATATAGATAGCTTTATCAAATTGCTTCTTATTGTCGAGCTAATTTTTGAATCTACAATAAACATTGTTAAATGTATGGATATGTGGTATGTTTTTGTTTACAATAAACTGTATTTAACCAAAAACGCGTTTCTTTTTCACCTTGAATAATGTTGATAAAGCCAATGTAGAAGAATCCAGGAAAGTCGAAGTTTTTTCGAATCCGAAAAACTGAATGAGGCCAACTTAATGATGAGAATAACCTTGACTATATATATATATACTGGAGGGGGATGGAGGGAGGGGATAGATTCAATATATGAGTCAAGTAGTGAAGTCATTCTTATTATTAACCCTTTATATATAATATACCATCAATAGTAATAGTTTCGTCACATTTTTATATTATCAACTTATTTTTCTGCCCTCTTAGTCATTCTCTCGCTTTCCATACGTTCCATATGGCCGAACCATCTCAAGTTGTTCCTTTTCACACTTTCCAGCACATCTACCTCCACACCACACCTCCTTCTTACTTCCTCATTAGTCTGTCTATCCCTCCATGTAACTCCGCGGGCCAATTTTGTAGTCGAGAGGGGAAGCTTCAATTATCTGATCACTCATTTGTTTTGTCATTACTGAGATCAACCATGCCTTCAAAACAACAGTTTGACAGAAAATGCATAAGTTCGAGTTTACTGGTTCCACGTGTCTTCGCAATGAACATCCCTATGTATAAAAATATATATACATTTAAATAAGATAAATCTGTGTGTCAATTCATACAATTAAATTAATATTATATACATTGGCTCTAAATGGCATAAAACACAAGCATTCTATGTAACGAAATATTTTAGGGGCCAAAATATATATCGGTACCATCTGAGAAATGAGAATGCTAATGATTATCAGTTTAATCTACAAAACGTTACTGATATTGCTAAGGAGATGCCATTTGGAATTGGTAACAATGCGCAATGAACATCTTTATAGTTCAATAGCTGTTTATTGAAGTTAATGGGGTAGTGGCTATTTGTGTATCTATCTATTTCTTTAATTATTTGTGTATCTATCTATTTCTTTAATTATTTGTATATCTATCAATTTCATTAATTATTTTTGTATCTATCTATTTCTTTAATTATTTTTGTATCTATCTATTTCTTTAATTATTTTTGTATCTATCTATTTCTTTAATTATTTTTGTATCTATCTATTTCTTTAATTATTCACGTAAATGTGCAAATTAGTGGCTGCAATTATAGAAAAATTAATTTCTCCAATATCTAATGCTAATACTAATACTAATTGTTTCTTTTATTTGCAGACTACAATGGATCCAGTAGTTACTTTGAAGAGGCCTTCACCTGTAGATTACAGCTTGTGCATCTTCTGCCAAACTCACACAGCCAGTGTTATTCCTAGTAATGCAAGTGACCATGGACTCGCAAAAGTCAGGGATGCTGCCAGTACCAGAAGAAAGCTTAGAGACACTAAGAATATCGATGTGATTGACCGTCTTGAGAATGTCTTGGATTCTGCTGAAGCCGAAACTCTTGTGTGGCACAAAATGTGCTATGCCCACTTCACGGACAAAAGTAAACTTGAACGTTTGCGGAAGATGCAGGCAGTGGATTCAAAACAAGAAGCAAGTTGCAGCAGCAGTGGTAACAGGTGGAATAAATGTATATATATTTGTATACATAGGGTGGAATAAATGTATATATATATATATTTTTATACATAGGGTGGAATAAAGTTTTGTATTCTTGTTTGTTTTCATATTTTATTTGGTAAACAAATTAAATTATTTCCTTCTTAATTGTTTTCATATGTTATTTGGTATACAATGTGTACTATAAAATACACCATAGACTAGCATTATTACAACAACGTGATATAAGATTACAACATTCACCTACTGACCCTATCATTTGTGTGTACGTGCAGGTAACAGATGATTACCATCACTGTTCCTATACTGCAACGTTGTTCTCTAACAAACATAGGACGGCATATAAATACATAAATATGACCACATACAGATACAAAAGACGAAAAAATTCATTTCATCCTGGAATATGATTGATTTTACATCTCAGTTCCTAATATATATCTGGGTGACACAGCCATACGAATGGAAGATGCAGATTATCCGAATATTATAGATTGATTTTTTGTATTAATCCCAGTTATCATACGCATCTATCGTTTCATGAATTTGGATGAATTCGTCAATGCTTTCCTTGAGAATATTAGGGAGCACCTGTGGATAGTGCTGAAGTTGTTCCTTATTATCTTTAACAGCCATATGACAGAGGAACTTCAACATGGGAGAGTTGTAGGTGGTAACAGACAATGGATGACGGAAGTGTTCTATGTAGTCGTCGATGTGGTACCCGTCGCTCACCATGGACTTATATATTGCGTCCCTGTTAATGTAGTCGTTCCGGAGTGTGACTTGGAAGAAGATGTTGGGGTAGGATGTGATGAAGATATCGCCTCCACCTTGGCAATCAAATCCGGTAAAGTCGCAGCTCGCCACCAATTCCACGAATAACCGCTTCTCCGGGTCGGTTTTATTGATGACTCGGGCTAGGAGGTGGAAGGTTCTGCCCGATACTCCGTCATCCATGTGTTCGATGTAATAAAGCCGGTCCACCATATCAAGCTCGATCTTGAAGTTTTGCAGTTCGTCGTAATTCCACTCCTTCATCTCCCATGGCGATGTTTTGCGTTCGAACATGAACTGGTAGCACAGTGCATTGTCTATATAGTCACCCATGTCCTCTACTTTCTTAACTTCAGGAATTAGAGACTTGAAATTTAGTTTGGGTTTCAAGGTAGCATCAGATTTTAATATCATGGTAAAATCTGATGTAGGTTTTACGGTAGAATCTTGTGTGGCTGTCATGGTAGAATATGATGTTGGTAACATGGCAGAATCTTTCGTTGTTATCATGTTAGAATCTTTTGTTGATGACATGGTAGAATCTTTTGTTGGTATCATGGTAGAGTCTTTAGTTGATGACATGGTAGAATCTTTTATTGGTATCATGGTAGAATCTTTTATTGGTATCATGGTAGAAATTTGTACTGATATCATTGTAGAATCTTGTATTGGTGTCATGGTCGAATCTTGTATTGGTGTCATGGTCGAATCTTGTATTGGTACCATGGTCGAATCAAGAGTTGAGGGATACCCTGAAAGAGAACCTGTCGAGAAAACATATAGAAGGGGTTGTTAACCATGCAGAACCTTTCAGGGTTATGGGGGCTAATTATGTGGCGGTTAATGTGGATCTAAACACGGGCATAAGACGTCGGGTGTTGTCTTCTCTTTCAGATGTCATGGGATGTAAGGTTCACATCTTTGACGAGAGGTTCTCCCCACACTTTTGTGTTGGTCGTGATGGAAACGGCAAGGAGAAAAACAGTGCACTTCAGGATAAATTATCTAAGCATCTAATGATAAAAGGAAACCATAAGGAGTCCCTCCTTCTAAACGCAGTTACAGTCACTAATACCAAGATAACCTTTGACACATTTATCTTTGGGAAAATCACAGCCTATGACAGTACACCCATAATATGTGGGTTTGACCTAGAGTAAATGTACCACCTAAATTGTATAAGAGACTCCATATGAATATAGATAGCTTTATAAAAATTGTTTCTTATTGTGACCCCTTATGAATATAGATAACTGTATTAAATTTCTTCTTATTGTTTATTAGGTCAGGTTGGGACGTAGATACACAGAAACAGACATATATACATTGTAGGTTAGGGACTCTAAATCCAGTTTCGTGTCTCCAAAGACAAGTTCACTTTTAGTGTGGGGTGTTGTCTTCTCTTTCGGAGGTCATGATGAATATAGATAGCTTTATCAAATTGCTTCATATTGTCGAGCTAATTTTTGAATCTACTATAAACATTGTTAGATGTATGGATATGTGGTATGTTTTTGTTTACAATAAACTGTATTTAACCAAAAAACGCGTTTCTTTTTCACCTTGAATAATGTTGAAAAAGCCAATGTAGAAGAATCCAGGAAAGTCGGGGGTGATAGCCACCAGGGGCAAGGGCAATGTGACCGCCTATTTGGAGGGAAGTTTTTTTCGAATCCGAAAAACTGAATGAGGCCAACTTAATGATGAGAATAACCTTGGAGGGGTAGATCCAATGTATGAGTCAAGTAGTGAAGTCATTCTTATTATTAACCCTTTATATATCATATACCATCAATAGTAATACTTTCGTCACATTTTTATATTATCAATTTTTTTTCCAATGTTTTCCGAGGGATACATGTATATATATATATATATAGTTAAACATATATGTATCTATGTTTCATAGACGAACTAAAATGAATTATCCCTCACCACCATCAACACCACTACCTTTCATCGAAAAAGAAAATATGGGAGAAGATCTTGAAAAAATATCAAAGAGGCGGAAAGGTAAACAAACATCTAATGATGACATATTGGATATGAAACGCCCACGACAGGAAAATATAAATATTGTAGATAATGAATCTTCCACCAAGCCTTATAACAATATCTTTAATATAAACCACTATTCAGGCTTCATTGAGGAACAACATTATCCCAATTTTATTCATCAATCAAATATTTTAAAAGCTATAGATTTTGCCTTTAAAAATGGGATTGTACAATTTACACCAACGAAAAAATTAAGGTTTCAATAAAAAAATACCATTTTTATTCGTATTTATTATATCTATTAATAAATTGATTTATAAACCCTTATTATATTAGAAAATAATGTATTATATGCAAATATGTATATTTATTATAATTATCTTAATTGTTATATTGTTGGGTCTTCCTAGACCCCATATAGGCTTCAGTATATTCCCCTCTTTGGGTATATTCATTTCTATATAGAAGCACTATCATTGTACATTTGTTTTTTAATATATATGACACCTTTAATATTCTCGGGACTGTCAATATATGGGTATGATGGATGAAATGATGGTGGTGGTAAACCTGGGGGTAATATACTAAAAGGGGGTAGGTTCCTGTAGCATAAAGTTTGTAACTGGCTTGGGGAGTGGATTCCATATACCTCATCTTCATTAGGAATGTGCCCTGCTAGAGTAAGATTTGATTTGAGATCATTCCTCATAATATGGCCAGATTGTTTATTTGATATTTCCACTCCGAAGCTTTGGATAAGTACATTTTCAGAGGTTGTAAGTATCATTGCTGCCTTGCCACCTTTATTTATCAAGTTGGCAAAAATATACCTAAATATATTATGTTTTATACCAAATACTAAATTCGAATTTGCATTATAGTATATTTTATGTATTTGGTTTACATTTATGTCGAGATTGGAATATAGGGTGAACAAACCCATCTCCTGACTGGAAGTAATAAAACTTATTGTATGTTCTAGGACACTCACATTAAAATAGTTTATCAATATTCGTCTTTCCAATGGATCATTTGGATAGAGCTCGGTTGTATAGTCAAATATATAATGTTCGTCATTGGAACTGGACAGCGTTATAAAACGGTCCAACGATCCAGCTGGTAACATTTAAGGATTAAACCGCTTAGGAACCGTACTACTCACACCTCCGTCGCCAAAAGAGGTAATTACAAGAATGACGACGACGAAGACTTCGACGAAGACAACTTTACGTTTTTTGTTTACAATAAACTTTATTTGACCAGAAAACTTGTTTCGTTTCAATCTCGATTCCTCCTATATATAGATGATGAGTCCTGGATAATACGGGAGCGGAGACGGGGTTGTTGTCGCTGCCCTGCCCAGAGTGATAATATCGACATGATGAGAAATTGGCCGATTCATATAGTCGTTCCTATAGGGTGTTTTTACTTCTAACATAAACACTCTCCATTTACTCTATATTAGACAATTCAAACCCACATATTATGGATGCACTCTGTATCAGACAATTCAAACCCACATATTATGGGTGTACATAGGGTGTTTCGACTTCTAACATAAACGCTCTCCATTTACTCTGTATCGGACTATTCAAACCCACATATTATGGGTATACATACATAGGGTGTTTCGACTTCTAACATAAACGCTATCCATTTACTCTGTATCGGACAATTCAAACCCACATATTATGGGTATACAATCATAATTTAAGATTGGTCCAAAGATAAATCATTTACTCTATATTAGACAATTCAAACCCATATATTATGGATGCACTCTGTATCAGACAATTCAAACCCACATATGGGTGTACATAAGGGTGTTTCGACTTCTAACATAAACACACTCCATTTACTCTATATCAGACAATTCAAACCCACATATTATGGGTGTACATAGGGTGTTTCGACTTCTAATATAAACGCTCTCCATTTACTCTAAATCGGACTATTCAAACCCACATATTATGGGTATACATACATAGGGTGTTTCGACTTCTAACATAAACGCTATCCATTTACTCTGTATCGGACTATTCAAACCCACATATTATGGGTATACAATCATAGTTTGAGATTGGTCCAAAGATAAATGTGTCAAAGGTTATCTTGGTATTAGTGACTGTAACTGCGTTTAGAAGGAGGGACTCCTTATGGTTTCCTTTTATCATTAGATGCTTAGGTAATTTATCCTGAAGTGCACTGTTTTTCTCCTTGCCGTTTTCATCACGACCAACACAAAAGTGTGGGGAGAACCTCTCGTCAAAGATGTAAACCTTACATCCCATGACATCTGAAAGAGAAGACAACACCCGACGTCTTATGCCCGTGTTTAGATCCACATTAACCGCCACATAATTAGCCCCCATAACCCTGAAAGGTTCTGCATGGTTAACAACCCCTTCTATATGTTTTCTCGACAGGTTCTCTTTCAGGGTATCCCTCAACTCTTTAACTTTAGTAGACTGCAGCTTCTTGTAAGCCTGCTCTCCCTCCAGGATATCTCCTCCTAGGGTACATACAAAAATGGTAACGTGCGTATTCCTGTATGAATCCTTACATGTTAGTGTGTTATCATAGAATGACACATGTTCCAACATTGGCTCTTTCTTTAGTTTGTCAATGATATTATCCTTCAACCCCTCCAGCGATGAGCTAGTTAACGCAAAGTAGTACTTGGGTTTTTGGTAATAACTCACGGCTATGGCCTGACCACTCTGGAAGTCTGACAAGTGTAACTCCTCAATATATCTGCAATTCTGGTTGTAGTTCATATTCTCACGGTGGGGTTGTTTGACTGGCCAATTAACCACGTAGATTATTCCGGGATTTTTGTTTGAGTTATCCACCTTGGGGTCTTCCAGGTAGGGTTCTGCCTTGAGTGCTTGTACTATATCTTCTTTATACAAAAGTACATGATATGGAATTAAAAATAATGGGAACATGTAAACCTGGACATTCTCACATATGTGCGAATTTAACACGTAGCGTTGTATAGAACTAAGGTTGTGTTCCTTTGGTGTGAGACCCAATACCCTTTCAGCATCTGGTAGGATATTTCGGTAATGCGCGGGTGCCACATCATCAATTGGGATACAAACCAGGTCCCACTTGGTTAAACCGAACACTGGCTTATTCCATATATTTGTATGATTAAACTCCTTGATGTCGTCGATCACAGCGAGTTGGTTAGTCTCGCCCAATAACATACTGGTCATTTCTTCTCGGGGAAGTGTAGTGATGGGTAAGGATTGGTTAAGACCCTTAAGGATGGTCTTTTGGACATTTTCAAGAAAACTTAGTAGTGATGTATCCTTACTGAAAGTCCCCTTGGCTTTAATAACAATTGCTTTAGAGTCCATCTCGCCACTATAGTAATTTGTCAAGTGAAACACATTATACCAGAAGCAGACTATATATACATTGTAGGTTAGGGGAGGGGGTAACCCTATCTGACGTGTTCCAGAGTCGATCTCGCCCGGCGCCGCTCCACTGGCTGGTACATTCTCTATCTTACCTGTTCCAGTAAACCCAAGCCATATTTGGTGCGACCAGTTCACCATGTGTGGATATATTTTCATCAAATGATATTAACCCTTTAAACAGGCAAATTATGGGGATATTTGCAGTAGGGTTGGAATTAGAATGCTTTCACCCTTTAGCAGAATGCTTCACAACACTTTGACCAATATAACTTATTCGGATTCGAAAACACTTCGACTTTCCTGGATTCTTCTACATTGTCTTTATCAACATTATTTAATGTGAAAAAGAAACGCGTTTTTTGGTCAGATAAAGTTTATTGTAAAATATCATACCACATTCTCTCCATAAATTTAACAATGTTTATAGCAGATTCAAAAATTACACTCTGAAGTTCTAGTAACGTCACACACCACTCATCTTGTCATAGTAGATACATAGCTTCATGACCTCCGAAAGAGAAGATAACACCCCATACACTAAAAGTGAACTTGTCTTGGAGACACGAAACGGGATTTAGAGTCCCTAACCTACAATATATATATAACGACTTTAATACAATTTTGGTATATCAAGACCATTATTCACAAGGCAATGTCACGATTTTGAACTTGTCCTGTCTTTTTCTCGAATATAATTCCACAAATTCAGACCTCCATGTTCCTTGGACACTAAAGTGAATTGGTCTTGTATGGTGGAATATATATATATATGTCTACTTCTGTATGTCTACATCCCAACCCGACCTAATAGACAATAAGAAGCAATTTTATAAAGTTATTTATATTCGTAAGGGGTAACAATAAGAAGAAATGTGATAAAGCTGTCTATATTTTGTGACGCACCCAGTGCGTAGCAACGTAACCTGATTGTACTCCTTGGTACTCCACTGTACCGTCACGGACCGTGTACCATGCTGGCTGCTTATATTGAGTGTGACAACGTATAACTATGTTCTTTGTATCTCTGCAAAGGTCTCGTCATTTGCTAACCAGTGGTGGGTTTTGTTTTAAGCCATGTCGAGACCTTCCATTTAATATGTAGTATCAATAGAGAAGTTGATAGATGAGATGATAGGAATTCAGAGAGAGAGAGTGAGTTAGACTTCAGAGCGAGAGGGTAGCGGTGCGCCACGCTGCCGGGGGGGTGGTTGCCAGACGTATGGACCGGTTGGCAGCCCTGCGCTTATAGCTAGGTGCGACAGGGTTGGTAGTACATTGCCGCCTGCCTATGCTGTCTGGGCTGCCCATGTTGTCGTACAGCACATTGCCTGGAGGCTCGCTGTGTGCTCTATGACCAGGTTGCCTAGAACCTTTGAGCTTCTAACATCCCTTGCCCTCTCTCCCAATTTCTCACGGTTGCACTCTTTCTCTCTGACGACATTACTCTCATTTCATTCTTCTCTCTATTTAAATGCATACCCTTCCCTTGAGGTCCTAAAGGAGTTTCAGCACTCACCTCTCGTATTACTCTTAGGACAAGCATATATTTACATGTATTAGATTTAAGGGGTTAATGTGAACAGCGATCTTCTTGATGAGGATAGTTGGTGAACGTTCTACATGTTCACGAGTTATATGCCCAGCTCATCATCCAATTTGTGACTAGACTAGTGCCATGTGTAAGAGCCCGACCATGCCCAGGAGTTGTCTGTAGAGGGGCGAGGACTTAGCCTTGATTTGCCTACCGAGCCAGGAGCGAGTGCAGTACCAGAGACTACAGCTCGCTCGTAGTGCCGGTATAGTAGAGTAACGTAATTTATCTGTCCTTGTGTTCTCTGCAGTCTTTTCCTGGGTTCTCGCTTTCGGTGCTGGGACTCGTTGTTCCTGTGACTTGGCCTGCTAGCTAGAACACATGGGGATGATGAGTGGGTTATATCTTTATTTTACTATGCATTGCAGCTCTCTTTAAGTTTATGTATATAACACTTTACAATACACATTACTCACACACAAGACAACACTATTAATACTTTCATGTATCAATTAACTGCACTGTCGTTTTGCTGCTGTGTCCGGAGTTCTGTTGCGTAGGGCGCATACGGACTCAGAGGGGAGACAGAGTGAGAGAAGCGAAGTAGCCTATGCGGTAGTAGGCTACCGGCGCAGTACTGTTGCCTGCAACCTTTTAGTTATTCCAAGTATAGATTCATTCTTATAATAAGTGACTACTATTTATGTTCCTTCCATGTGTATTATTAGGTATCTACTGGATCATGAACATCTTGTATGCTACATGCTAGTGCATGTTAGTAGGGGACAGTTATTCTAGTGCACGCGCTTTCAAGTAGGCGTGTACATTTGTCATTTAGCATTTCACTGTCATACCTTTAGCCTGCTTCTATTCTACATTATTAGAGGCTTAATATTAACGTAGTTTCTTGAGTATTGCATTTCTTTAGTCATAACGTAACCTATAAATGTCTGAGGGAGTTTAGCCTCATAGCCTACCCCTGTTGTACACTTTCGCCGAGTTAAGGTACCTCGTTACCATAGACGATAACTCTGTAGGGCGTTGGTGCTTTTGTTGTCTGGAGCATATAGTATTTGGGACTGGAATCGAGCGTGTCGTTGTCACATAAGCCATTTCTGTCCTACGATCAAGAATCCCGAATATGTATTGCCGATCCAGCCGTAACAAAATGGCGACCTTGCCCAGGATTCAGTAGTATCCTATCACATGTTTTTTGGAGAACTATTCTATGCTACCTAGTAGAGCTGGCTAGAATTTTCTTGCATATTGGAGGAATTTTTATTGTGTCATTATTGTATTGGTGGACTTGCAGATTGTTTCGTTGGGGGTGTCTAGAGTAGAGTCATTCAAGCATCTTTAACATTTTGTGAGTCGAGACTGCAATTAGTAATAAGCACTTCTTTTTTTTTATGAACAGCAATTGTATAACCAGCACTATGTCTAATGACTCATCATTTACGGGGGAGGATAACACGGTACAGCCTAGTGACCAGCAAGTACAACAGATGTTTAGGGAGGGGAGTGTTATAAGTGGAGAGAGGGATGCCCGGGCATTTTTGCAGACACCTTTGACCGAACAGCGCCTGCAGGCTATTGATTGTTACGGTCTTCGCTGTTTAGCCACGGTTTTGGGGCGGGACTGTCCTGACAGTTGGCCCAAGAAGAATTTGGTGGCATGTTTGTTGGGTGATGGCGATGGGGCGGTGGGTGGAGTGGGGTCTTGGGGGGTTCCCTCCAAGCCTCCATTCCACTCTACCCCTGAGCTGGGCCCTCAGCCAGCGAGTCTTAGCACGATGCAGCAGGAGGGTTCTCAAGGGCAAGCTGGCTTACCCGTAAACACGTCTCGGTGTGGATCCCCCATTTTGTGCTCTCCCCCCCCAGGCCTGTCTCCTGAGATGTTATTTCAGCTAGAACTAGCTAAGTTTAAGCTGCAGGAGACTCAGATACAACAGGCTAGTATAGAACGCATAGAGGTTGCTAGAATCCAAGCCAATCAGGATGCAACCAGGTACCAGGCTGAAATGGATGTCGAGAAGTCTAGAGTAGAGACCACGGGGCGTCATCTCGGTGGTGGGCACCGGGTTACAGACTCACTTTCGCATTTAATTAAGTTAGTACCCGCATTTGATGAGACAGCAGTGACTGAGTTTTTTGCTCGTTTCGAAAAGAAGTGTCGTGAGTATGACTGGCCGGAGGTTAAATGGGCAGCATTAGTTTCATCACGTCTAGTGGGTAAGGGGTTGAAAGCCTACGATGCACTGTCACTGGACGAGAGTGTAGTGTATGGACTGGTGAAGGAGGCTGTGCTCCGGGCCTACGAACTGCAACCCGAAACTTATAGATTGAAGTTCCGTGGCGTGAATAAGAAGAGCGATGTCAGTTTTATGGAGCACGCACGGGACTTAACAGATGCATGTAATAACTGGTTTCGGTCCGAGCACGCAGAGTCGGCTGAGGAAATTAAGCAACTTTTCTATCTGGAACAGTTTTACAAATGCACTGGAACCGATCTAACGCTGAACATTAAGGAAAAATGTCCCAAGACAGTAGAGGAGGCTGCCAAGATGGCAGACTTCAGAT
This sequence comes from Lithodes maja, assembly GCA_037953745.1. Lineage (NCBI taxonomy): Eukaryota > Metazoa > Arthropoda > Malacostraca > Decapoda > Lithodidae > Lithodes > Lithodes maja. The sequence goes on along the minus strand of JBAKBP010011331.1, from coordinate 56,126 downwards.
TATCATTGATTCGTGGTTGCGGTGCCGCTCAGAGGGCTGAGTCAGGGCAGAAGGGGCGCTATACCCCACCCACCAGAGTTTTTGATAATAACAAATCCTATGACACACATAACCACACTAAATGCATTGCACCTAATAACACCTACAAACACAAGCCTCTCCCGTTTACTAAAGGTCAGGCCCCTTCTTCGCCCGCACAAGGGAAGAAGCCCATTGGGGATGTGAAATGTTACAAATGTCAGAAGCTAGGCCATTATTCACGTGAGTGCCCTAGTAACACTCCCGCTAAGCCGGTGTCATTGGTTCACAGTATCGGTGTGTCTCTGAAGGCTGCAGCAACTGCCCGGGGTAGGTTGTCAGCAGCTGAGGCACACGCGGTAAAGAAGCGTACGGAAGGCTCGACACCTGTCCGGGACACTTTCTGTAACCATCGGGGACACGGGTTTGTGAGCTGGGGGAGTGAACTACGGAGGGTTGACTTGCTGAGGGATACGGGGGCTTCGCAAACTTTGTTGAGGAACTTCACAGGGAAACCGATAAATGCGGCCAGAGTTGTTGTGGTGCAGGGTATAAATGCTACGAGGTCATACCCACTTGTGAGGTTGGAGTTGAGAGTGGGAGAGGTGTGCAGGGAGCTGGATGTAGGGATCGTTGAGTGTTTGCCAGTTGAGGGCGTCGACCTTCTTCTCGGCAACGACTTTGCGGTGCCCACTTCCGGGACTCCACCCTTAGTCGTTGCCGAGAGGGCGGCCGACGTGGATGGTGAGAATCGGGAATGGGTTGGGAGGTGCCAACAGGATGAGATGGCCTGTGTGGTAACCCGATCTCGCTCTGCGGCTCCTGCACAGCCTAGCACTCAACCTCGGGGACAGTGGAGGAAGGATCAGGAGAAGGTTGCTAAGGGCAGGAAAAGGGACATTGATTCTGCTGCACTTCTCGGTGATTCGGTACTTGGACCTATAATAAACACGGGAGTTGACTCTGGCCCAGATATGGTGTGTAACAAGGCAGAGTTGGGTAAGACTTCGCGTGAGGCAAGAGCTGTAGCGAGAGCCACTAAGGCAGTAGAGCCTACTAGCCGGGGTAATGTCTTATTACAAAACCATCTTGATGCATTGACGCCCAGGGACATTAGTGAGCAGCAGCTGCAAGACGCTAGCCTAGCTCGTTATAGCAATGGTGCCATAGAGTTGGAGGAAGATGGGGATGCGAAGCCGGGAGATTTCTTTAGGCTCAACAGGATATTGTACCGCAGATTTCTAGACCCCAAATCGAAGTGGGAGGGCGGTGCGAGGGTAGTAGACCAGGTGGTTGTTCCAAATAAGTATAGAGAGTCCTTATTGTGTCTGACGCATGATGTGCCGGTGGCGGGTCATTTGGGGGTAACAAAAACATTGGCGGCATTGGGCAGGTTTTTCTGGTGGCCTGGGGTCAAGGCTGATGTCTGTGCATGGGTGGCTGGGTGTGCGACCTGCCAGACAACGGGGAAGCCTAACCAGACAATCCCGAAGGCACCTTTGTTTCCCATACCTGTCACCGGGCCTCCGTTCAGCAAAGTTGTAGTAGATTTGGTTGGCCCTTTCCCGCCTACGAGTAGTGGCAATAAATTCCTGTTGACAATCATGGATGTGGCTACGAGATACCCGGACGCATACCCCATGAGAAACGGCTCGGCAAAGGCAGTTGTTAAAAACTTATTATTGTTCTGTTCCCGTTATGGATTTCCACGTGAGGTGCAGTCAGACCAGGGGAGCAATTTTACATCCAAATTGTTCAAGCAAACCCTTCAGTTGCACGGTATATGTTCTGTAGTGTTGTCAGCCTACCATCCCGAGAGTCAGGGAGTCTTGGAGCGGTGGCACTCGACCCTGAAGAGTATGCTACGCTGTTACTGTGCAGAACATGACACTGATTGGGATTTGGGTCTGCCGTATGTTCTGTTCGCTGCACGTGAAGTCCCAGGAGAGAGCCTGGGGTTCAGTCCAAATCAACTAGTCTTTGGCCATAATGTGAGAGGACCTTTAACCCTCTCCGACATATGACGCGATTTTGAGCCTATTGGGGATACTTTAAAGCCTTTGTTACCATCAGGGGTATTTATAAACCTTTAGTTTAGTTACTTCAACCTCTGCAGTTGTCTTTGAGTTAGCTGTGGGCAGAAAACTAAATTTGGAGAGGTAATTATAAGAGTGAGAGAACTCTATTTCTTATTGCTAATCTGGCAACCTCTGCGTCATATGGTCGTGAGAGGGTTAAGTATGGTGAAAGAGATCTGGGAGGGCGAAGAGTAGCCGGGGTCTGTGCTTAAATATGTCCTTGAGAGCCGGGAGAGACTTATAGGTTGCATGGCAGCGGCAGGTAATAACTTGGTTAATGCACAGGCGGTCATGAAGCACCAGTATGACGCCAAGGTGAAGCTTCGGGAGTTTTCGGTGGGTCAGGAGGTAATGTTGCTTTTACCTTTGCCTGGACACCCCCTTTCTGCCAAGTTCATTGGGCCGTATGTGGTGGCTAAGAAACTGTCCGACCTTGATTATCTCGTTGCAACACCTGACCGTAGGAAAAAACATCAGTTATGTCATGTTAACCTCATGAAAGAGTATGTGAGACGCCCCTCAGAGCCTCTCACTGTCCCTGTGCTGGCCTGCAGCGGCCAGGGTGGAGAAGGAGGTGGGGACAGTCATGCTGCTGAGGAGGGTAGCTGGGACTGTGTCATTTCCGCAGAACAGTGGGCGGGGAATACTGAACAAGAGGCTAGGCAAGCTGTAAGTCACCTGCCTGAGCACCAGGGTGCTGCTGTCCTAGGCCTGTTCAGGTCATACCCCTCTGTTTTCGCCGAACACCCAGGTCTCACTACTCAGGTAACGCACGACGTGGACGTCGGTGATAATGTGCCCTTCAAGTCAGTGCCCTACCGTGTGCCCCCGGTAAAGTTGCCAGCTTTACGGGAGGAGTTAAAGTACATGGTTGAGAGAGGGATGATCACTGAAGGTTATGTGAAGTGGACATCACCCGTCACGTTGCAGCCAAAACCTGACGGCAAGGTGCGGTTCTGCATAGATTTTCGTAGGCTAAATGGCTTGACCACTACCAACCCTTACCCTTTGCCTCGAGTTGACGACAGCGTGGACAAGATAGGGAATGCAAAGTACCTTACTAAAATTGATCTTGTAAAAGGCTACTGGCAAGTACCCCTGTCGGACCGAGCTAAGCAAGTTTGTGGTTTTGTGGTAGATGGCAAGACCTACCAATGCAACGTAATGCCTTATGGGCTTAAGAACGCACCTGCCACGTTTCAGAACCTGATGAACGATATTTGTGACGAAATCCCTAACTGCACGGTCTACCTTGATGACGTGATAGTGTATGATGACGATTTTGAAAATCACCTAAGGCACTTAGAGACCCTGTTTGGGAAGTTGCACGATGCTGGGCTGGTGGTGAACCTGAGGAAGTGCGAGTTTGTAAAGGCTACTGTGCAGTATCTTGGCTTTGTGGTCGGATTAGGCCGGGTGTGCCCCCCCCTGAGCAAGATACAGGCTATCAATATGTTTCCCAGGCCCACCACTAAGCGCCAGGTCATGCGGTTCCTAGGTATGATAGGCTATTATAGGCGCTTCATCCGGGGATACTCTACTGTCTTAGCACCGTTAACTGATCTACTGTCGAAGTCAGTGAAGTTCTGTTGGGCTGCGGAGTGTCAGAGGGCTTTCGACCTAGTCAAGCACCTGCTGTGTACACATCCGATTTTGAGGGCCCCAGACTTCTCCAGGAGTTTTCAGCTGGCGACTGATTGCAGCGGTGTGGGTGCCGGGGCAGTGTTACTGCAGACTGATTCCGAGGGCTTGGAACACCCAGTGAGCTTCTTTTCTCGCAAGTTTAATTCGGCACAAAGGAATTACTCGACTATAGAGAAGGAGCTTCTGGCTATCGTTTTGTCGCTCAAACATTTCGAAGTTTATGTTCCAGCCTACGGCCCAGTAGTGACGATTTATACGGACCATCATCCCTTGAAATTCCTAAATCAGTTTCACAATCGGAATATGCGGTTGACCAGGTGGTCCCTAATGCTCCAAGAGTATAATCTCAACATTCAGCATATTGCCGGGAGTGAGAACGTGATAGCAGATTGTCTATCAAGGGTTGATGATCCAAGATAGTCGTGCACGGTGTGTGGGTTGAGCAGGAGTAAAATTAGGCTATCATAACGCCGTCCAAAAAGATTATAAAACAATAAAATAAACGAGAAAACTCTTTTTTTTTTGTTTTAGTTTTGTAAGTCTTTATTGTTGTAGCATGATGCATGCGATATTGTGTTTTATGTATAATTCACACTTCAGTTGTTGTGCACCTTTTGCAATTAGTGGCAGCTAAGGGTAGCAGGTCGGTTGGTTGCCTGTCAGATTTTGATAATGCTTCTAAGGTCGATTATCTAAAATCTTGGGGGGCTGTGACGCACCCAGTGCTTTGCAACGCAACCTGATTGTACTCCTTGGTACTCGACTGTACCGCCCGTGATCTGGCTACCGTCAGCCGCAATGTATATTGAGTGTGACAACTTATAACTATGTTCTTTGTATCTCTGCAAAGGTCTCGTCATGTGCTAACCAGTGGTGGGTTTTGTTTTAAGCCATGTCGAGACCTTCCATTTAATATGTAGTATCAATAGAGAAGTTGATAGATAAGACAATGGGAGTTCAGAGAGAGAGAGTGAGTTAGGCTTCAGAGCAAGAGGGTAGCAACGCGCCACGCTGCCGGCCGGGTGGGTTGCCAGACGTATGGACTGGTTGGCAGCCTTGCGCTTATAGCTAGGCGCGACAGGGTTGGTAGTCCATTGCTGCCTGCCTACGCTGCCTGGGCTGGGCCCATGTTGTCGTACAGCACACTGCCTGGAGGCTGGCTGTGTGTTCCATGACCAGGTTGCCTAGAACCTTTGAGATTCTAACATCCCTTGCTCTCTCTCCCAACTTCTCACGGTTGCACTCTTTCTCTCTGACGACATTACTCTCATTTCATTCTTCTCTCTATTTAAATGCATAACCTTCCCTTGAGGTCCTAAAGGAGTTTCAGCACTCACCTCTCGTATTACTCTTAGGACAAGCATATATTTACATGTATTAGATTTAAGGGGTTAATGTGAACAGCGATCTTCTTGATGAGGATAGTTGGTGAACGTTCTACATGTTCACGAGTTATATGCCCCGCTCATCATCCCATTTGTGACTAGACTGGTGCCATGTGTAAGAGCCCGACCATGCCCAGGAGTTGTCTGTAGAGGGACGAGGACTCAGCCTTGATTTGCATACCGAGCCAGGAGCGAGTGTAGTACCCGAGACTACAGCTCGCTCGTAGTGCCGGTATAGTAGAGTAACGTAATTTATCTGTCCTTGTGTTCTCTACAGTCTTCTCCTGGGTTCTCGCTTTCGGTGCTGGGACTCGTTGCTCCTGTGACTTGGCCTGCTAGCTAGAACACATGGGGATGATGAGTGGGATATATCTTTATTTTACTATGCATTGCAGCTCTCTTTAAGTATATATCTATAACCCTTTACAATACACATTACTCACACACAAGACAACACTATTAATACTTTCATGAATCAATTAACTGCACTGTCGTTTTGCTGCTGTGTCCGGAGTTCTGTTGCGTAGGGCGCATACGGACTCGGAGGGGAGACAGAGTGAGAGAAGCGAAGTAGCCTATGCGGTAGTAGGCTACCGGCGCAGTACTGTTGCCTGCAACCTTTTAGTTATTCCAAGTATAGATTCATTATTATAATAAGTGACTACTATTTATGTTCCTCCCATGTGTATTATTAGGTATCTACTGGATCATGAACATCTTGTATGCTACATGCTAGTGCATGTTAGTAGGGGACAGTTATTGTAGTGCACGCGCTTTCAAGTAGGCGTGTACATTTGTCATTTAGCATTTCACTGTCATACCTTTAGCCTGCTTCTATTCTACATTATTAGAGGCTTAATATTAACGTAGTTTCTTGAGTATTGCATTTCTTTAGTAATAACGTAACCTATAAATGTCTGAGGGAGTTTAGCCTCATAGCCTACCCCTGTTGTACACTTTCGCCGAGTTAAGGTACCTCGTTACCGTAGACGATAACTCTGTAGGGCGTTGGTGCTTTTGTTGTCTGGAGCATGTAGTATTTGGGACTGGAATCGAGCGTGTCGTTGTCACTTAAGCCATTTCTGTCATACGATCAAGAATCCCGAATATGTATTGCCGATCCAGCCGTAACAGACTATAGCTAAGAATCGTAATATTACACTCTTACCTGAGGGAGAGCTTGGTGACGCCCCTGGAGGAAGTATTAGTGAGGGTGGAGTACTCGGTAACGCGGCGGTGGTAGCTCCAGTCAAGATACATAGACCAAGTTTTCTTTATCTGTGCTCCAGTGATCCTCTAGCGGCTGGCAGGGACACTCCACGCACGGGCACGTCACCTCCACCACCCAACCCACCACTTTATTCTTCTGTAAGGAGGGGAAGAGGGTAGGAAGGCATTAGTCCAAGCTGTACAGCAGGTGGGCGATTTCAACTGGTAGTTCTCAACCTGTGCTAATGTAAAGTCAGTGAAAGTAGGCTAGCCTAAAACAGATCGGATGCGGAAATAACCTGAGCCGACCAGGCCAAGTGGGACATCTCTATTGGTCTAACTGGTAAGGTGTCTGCCTCACACCCAAGGGTCGAGAGTTCGTGTCCCCACCAGGGCATGATATTTTCGTGAGGCTATTTCCGCATTTAACGAAGTTTAGGTGTGTTGGTAAAATTGTTCAGATGGTTGAGAGTAAGATCGGAGCTCCATAAATCCTCTTTCGGGTATGGTGTAAAAACCGATCCCCACAGGGCAAGGAAGAGGATAGGAGAGAGCAGGGAGTGTTGTGAGACGCGCTTGGGTAGGGTTGTGGAAGTTGCCAGCCGCCCAAGCGAGTTGCCAACTGGGCAGTTAGTAGGTGCGTGTGGTGCACAGCTCAGTGAAGTTGACTCACCATTCCCGTTCATCTCTCTGACGGACTCTCGGTCGATTCGGCTCAAGCTTGTTCCTCTCTGTTCGGAGCTTTCGCTTCCCGGAAGGTGAAGTAGTGTAAAGTCAGTGAAAGTAGGCTAGCCTAAAACAGATCGGATGCGGAAATACCCTGAGCCGACCAGGCCAAGTGGGATATCTCTTATTAGTCTAACTGGTAAGGTGCCTGCCTCACACCCAAGGGTCGAGAGTTCGTGCCCCCACCAGGGCATGATATTTTCGTGAGGCTATTTCCGCATTTAGTGAAGTTTAGGTGTGTTGGTAAAATTGTTCAGATGGTTGAGAGTAAGATCGGAGCTCCATAAATCCTCTTTCGGGTATGGTGTAAAAACCGATCCCCACACTAACTCATTCATTAGTTGTGTTAGGTTAGGGTAGGACTATACCCTGTTCCAACTAAGTAGGCAAATTAACTTACAAATATATAAATTAATTCAGTGAAATGAATACATGTGGTACTCCCAGGATTAGAATCTAGGATAACGGTACTCACACATATATCCAGTGCACTGACCATACCTCTGCCAGCATAGGCGGAGGTATGCACTCTACCGAGTACCCTTCTAGTCAGTACATGAAGAGTTTGACATACGTTGTCAGTAATAAGGTCGATGTGGAGTAGCTTGAGCCTAACAACTAACAACACATTTTGCTACACAATCTTCGTATTAGCTGAGTTAACAAGATGAACAAATGGCAATTTACCATCAGCTGATAGATATATACAGTATACAGTATATTATATATATACTGTATATTGTATATATATATATAGAGAGAGAGATATAATAGGACATGGAAATTTACCATGAGGCCAACCTCCGCCATAATGGTGCTACTGGTGTCATTAACCCTTTTATAATTATGACGCATTTTGACAATCTATTCTGACTGTCGTTAGGCGATTTTATACAGTTTAGGAAGGATCTGTGGGAATGATAAGGGTCAAGACTATCTCAATTGATCCACTGAATTCCACATACCCTTCCTAATCTGAATAAAAAATTGTCTAATCCATATTATATTAATTTCACACCAACACCAAGCACCTCCAATGAAATTAATGAAATCAAATACAGTATGTGATTCACCACGATTCAAACTTTTTTAAAACAGAATACAATCGTCTAATGGCAGCCTGAATAAAGTTACAAGGACGGCAGCGGAACTGAAGGGGACAACAAAACAACAATGGATAATCAGACGCAGGTATAACTATGTAAGACGTATTTTAAGGCTGTATATTTTTCTCGCCATTAAGCTGGTGTCACACTAGCGGGATTTTTCTTACGTCAATTTTCGATGAGCGAGTATTTTCTCGTAATATGTTGAGGCTATTTCCCATTGGCATCGGAAACAAAACTGAAGGTCGATTTTGTTGAGTACCTGACTTCTATTATAACTTATATTTCAAGGCTGCCAGTCTACAATTGCCCGTAAAAAAGGATAGAAAAAAAGTGCTCCTGTGACGCCAGCTTTACAGTATACATTCGTAAAGAACTAAAAATATATGAATCATAATATTTCAGTGACAGATATTGTGTCCACAACTGTACCTTTGACAATAAGATACTTTTATTAACCCTTTCTTAGTGCTATGACTCATTCCTTCTGTTTTCTGGCTATTATTATACAATTGTAGGCTATTCAGATATGGAAGGGTATATGGAATTCAGAGGATTAATTGATTCCCACAGATCCTTCTTAAGCTATATAAAATCGTCTAATGATAGCCAGAAAATAGTCAAAATGCGTCATAATCATGAGGTTAAGCAGAATAAAATCATCTGGCTTTAGCATAAAATATAATTAGGATTTACTAGGCATTTACGAATTAAACATTTCGATTCGTAAATGACATATTGAATATTAGGAAAATCAACTTGAGGACCAATGAGAGATGTCTGTCAACCTTATGGAATACCATAACTGGTTTGGAAAACTTAATTTCATACCGACAAAAGGTATAAATCAGTAGTCAGGGACACCTTGACGGTGTTCAATATTAACAGTGTCGTCAAATTATTTACCGTAATTCTCAGATTGCAGGGTAATCAGACTTCCCAAATTCGTAAATATTGAATGGGATTCTCGCCCTGGCAAATATCCGCTGGACCCACTGGATAGTGTTTGGTAGAGGTGATGGGAAGTCTAGCACGAGGAGGTAATTTGGAGTGACTAGAAGAGGAAGATGACTGAGAGCGAGGGGGAAGCTTGGGACGCTGAGAACGTTGAGGGAGACCAGAATAGGAGGAACGAGGAAGAGAGCTAGAAGAAGGGGCAGAAGTAGGAGTAGAAGAATCGAGAACTGCGAAAGAGTTAGACAAAGGCACAGAAGAGGAAGAGACTGTAGTAAAAACGGAGGAGACAGAAGAGGAAGAAAAAGTAGGAGAGTCTGGAAGAAGAACTGGTAGAAGGAATAGAGGGAGACGACAAAACCGGTGTGACAGCGGGAGCAGAATAGGGGACAGGAGGAGGGGGGAGGAACTGAGGAAACTGAAAAAGAGGGGGCGTGGTAGAAGAAGGGGAAGAAGAGGAGGGAGGAGACAGAGTCTTGGAAAATGATTGAGGGGTAAAGCCCAAGCGACGAGCTTCTTGACGAGCCGCAGTAAGCGTAAGGCCTTGTCTCGCTTTGATGACAGCAACTTCAGACTCAAACAGATAAATGGGACAAATTCTAGAGTCGGCTGAATGAGATCCACGACAATTAAGACAGAACTGGGATGTAGACTGGCATTCACCAACGGCATGTCCCGACTGACGAGGGCACTCAGCGGACGTAAGACAGTACTTCGCCGGGTGGCCAAAACGCCAGCAGCTGCGACACAGGAGGGGACGAGGAAGAGACTCAGTCACGGGGAGGCGAGTACCACTGACAATAACATGGGGAGGAGGGGAAAGTTCATCAAAAGAGATCTTGGCAATGTTTGCGGGACTGCGGCGAAGGTTGCGAGGAGGGATAGTGTAACAGACCAGACTAACCACCTTGTGGTCTTGAGCAACAATGATGTTCTTGACTAGGTCGGCGCAATCCGCGAATTGACGACCCCCTAGACGTATGGAAGCGGGGATCAGGACAGTCCCTGTACAGGAGTTGAGTCGGTGGTCTTTATGAGCCGGTATGGAGTTGCCAGAACAATCAACAAATGAAGTCAGAGCTGTAGCCTGACGTTCGGTTTGGACGGTAACAAGTCGGGATTCATCATGGCGGGAGTGGAAGGCGACGTCCTTTCCCACCTGCTGAAGGAGACGCAGGTGGAAGAGGAGGTCATCACCAGCCAGAGGAGCAGCGAGGCAGGGATGGAGAAAAACTTAAAGGGAGAAGGTGCAAAGAGGGACGACAGAGGAACGAGGAAGAGAAGATGACGAAACTGGAATAGAAGAGGAAAGAGAACGAGGGAGGGAAGGCAGAAAAGGGTCGAGGGTGACAGCGATAGAGGGTGAAGATGAAGACTCGGAAACTACAACAGAAGAGATTAAAGTTTGGGTAGTGGAGGTTGGAGAAGGACGAGATGAAGACTTAAAGGTTCTAGAGAGACTCGGGGCAGTGGTGTACGAGAGGGACGAGCGATGATCAAGGGACAATTCAGCGGGCAGGTCGAGAGCACCCAAAACCATCCCTGACTCACCATGCTCCCGCGGTGAATCGGACCGACAGCCAAACGTATCCCCGGGTGGCAGGCTGCATGCCACAAGGGGCTCACTCAGCGGAACCTCCAAAGCAGTAGACATGAACAGGGAAGAACAGCGAAAAAAGCATAAGTTGTCACCATATAAAGAAAAAAGGGGGAACGCATGGAAAAATACTAGCTGCGGTTACCAGGTGCCCCAGGCAATGAAAGGGAGTAAGACCTCCGCAGGGCCACGAAACCCAGAATGTGGCCAATTGAAATGGGACAAGCCTCGGCTTTGAGCTAGGGACCTTGTACAACCCGGGCATTTGTCCTGTATACGTAACTTTGTCCCATGAAGAATGGGGCCGGCGTAGTCACCTGTCACACTCACTGGGAAGAGAGAAGGGAGTCAGAAACCCCAAAGCAACCCTATAGAGCCCATCCTCCAGCACCGAGCCTTGCGAGCCCTCGCCGGCAGCACCTGTCACCAGGTGGACTCTGCCAACTTTGCAGCGCTGCAATAATGGTAGATTTACTTGTGAGCATTTCCCGCAACTTTTATCCATTACTCTCAACTGGCAGCTTCTGTAATAGACTTCTATCAACATAGTGTCATGTTTTACAATCGACCTTTAGTCTATAATAGTCTAGCACCATATATATTAATTTCTTTTGTAACATTGTTATTAGAGAAAACGATAATATATTGTGGGAGTCTTTAATAAAATACGAAAAACAATTATTCGCTTCTTTATCTATGTTGTTTCCTAGTGTTGGGGCTTGTACTGAAGGGAAAGCATTTAATAATTAAGAAAAATAAATATTGGAGAAGTTTCACGACGTTTATTGGGATTTATATTCTTGTTCTTATATCATTGTTACAATGTCGATATTTTGATCTTATCATTGTCATACTATTGTAATAGCTATTGTATCATAGCTATTGTAACCCCTCTATTCAAGAAAGGAAATAAACTAGAAGTTGGTAACTACAGACCAGTTAGCATATTATGTATTGTATCTAAAATCCTTGAAAGAGCGGTATACACCCAAATTGAACACTACCTCAAACAAAATGATCTATTCTATAAGTTTCAATCAGGTTTCAGATGCATGTACTCGACAGACTCCTGTCTCATCCACTTAACGGATCACATTCGTAAAGAAATGTCTAAAGGTAACTACACCGGTATGGTTCTTCTTGATCTACAAAAAGCGTTTTGACACAGTAGACCATGATATCCTATGTAATAAACTACAAGCAATGGGCATAGGATCTGTGAACTGGTTTAAATCTTATCTTAGTGGTAGAACCCAAAGAGTCAAAATTGATGATAATATATCTGATCCTATGCCAATTAACTGTGGGGTCCCGCAGGGAAGCATCCTTGGTCCCTTACTCTTTCTCTGTTATGTGAACGACATGGAACTGAGCGTCTCATGTAAATTATTACTGTATGCAGACGACAGCGTGCTCCTGGTTTCAGGAAAAGACCCAATAAGTATTGCCGCTTCACTTTCCAAAGAACTAGAATCATGTAGTGAATGGCTAGTGGACAATAGACTATCTCTTCACCTGGGCAAGACGGAAGCCATCTTATATGGAACAAAACGCAAACTGAAAGACATTGTGGGCTTCTCGGTCAACTGTAATGATATTCCTATAACAACAGTGTCACAAGTTAAATATCTCGGACTAAAACTGGACGCGAGTTTGTCAGGTGAAACAATTTTGGAATCTATCCTGAGTAAGTGTAGAGCACGTATAAAATACCTGTATAGACAGGTGGGATGCTTGCCCGCGGCGACCAAAAAGACCCTCTGCCAAGCGCTTGTTCAATGTCATTTTGACTATTCTGTGTCATCCTGGTACTCTGCATCATCTAAATCAGCACAGCACAAACTTCAGGTCACTCAAAATAAAATGGTTAGGTTCATGCTGAACCTAGGACCCAGATCACATGTTGGCCAGGAACAACTTCAGTCACTAGGTATGCTCAATGTCGCTGACAGGGCCAAACAAATCAGGCTCACTAATGCCTTCAAAATTTTCTATGACAGAGCTCCAGAGTACCTAAAGAATGATTTTGTTAAAGCAAATGAGAGGAGTGGACATAATACAAGAAACAGGATGTTTAATTTTAAGGTCCCGAGAATCCAAGGACAGGGTAAGCAAACATTCTTCTTCACCGCCATCAAAGACTGGAACGACCTACCCCAGTCAGTCCGTGAAAAGAGAACACTGTATTCCTTCAGACGTAGCCTGAAGGAACACCTGAACCGGACAGCTGCGAGAAGGGAGCACCAAGCTTATGTCTACTACTAAATGCGACATAAGAGATAGACAAACCAAACTGAAATGATTACTGATTACGGATTACTGATATTTACTATAGGATGTAAGGTATCTTAAAATAACCCCCTAGAAATACTTTTTCTAAAGTATCCATTTCTTTATCCTCCCCTTTTTTCCCCAGCTAACCTAATCCCACAAGGACCCCAATGGAAATACGCCTAACGGCCTTATTGGGCTATCCTTAGTTGGAATTATGCAAGGCTGGTACATGTCATATTTGTAACAAACTATGTGGTACCAACTCTGTAAATTGCTAACTGAATAAATATTATTATTATTATTATTATTATTTATTATTATTATTATTATTATTATTATAAAAAATATTATTAAAGGACACCAGCCGTCCTTTAGCAATACTAGATTATTTAGGATCTGACAACATATTCCGTTTTGTTACTTATTATGACTTGTTATAAATAGATAATTGCACATGGAAGGCTTCTGGTTCTTGAGTTTGTACAGTAACTCTTGTGGAAACAGACAATAATACAGATCAACAGAAAATGTGTTAAATTAAAGTGTATATACAGTATAGGTCAAGCAGCTACAATAATTCAGGAACTCCTTCAGTAATTATAACAAACAATAAACAAAACAATACCCTCACTGGGATAAGGCCATGATGCTAGTCTGCTAGACGAATACATTCAATCCACTTAGGCCTATGTCTGCAGACTCAATCAATAAGGAAACTTGTAAATACGGTAGTCAAAAGAAACATATTACAATAGATACAGGGTGGAAACAAAATTTTAGAAAACAAAGGTAACTCACAGTCTCACTACGACTAACCGAGATAGATGATTGGAGGCGATGGTGTTAGACTTGGGAAAGAGTGAAGAGAGAGTATACATTCCGATGACAGTGACAGACACAATGGGTCCCCTTACCCCCGGTTTGGTTTGGTGGGGAACACGGGTATGGGGGATACCTGTGGTCCCAACTTGTGTGACGTGGGTGGAATATTCCACAAAAAAACACACAACAAAGCGAGTACGAACCCTGAAGCACATACAGGTGATATAATGAAGCACACTGAAGCAGCTAGAATTATCCATAGACACGCCTGGGTGTATTATCAACGACACAAGTTCGTTCCCTCAACCTGCCACTGTGTTTATTCAAATCACCTGGTGGTCGACAAGCGAAGCATTTAGTGAGTGTAAATAGCACTTCTCTCAAATACTTCGTTTGTCGACCCCCAGGTATTTCGGATTCACTCAGTGGCTGGTTGGGGGAATGAACGTTTGTCATTGATAGTACAGCTAATAAAATAGATCATAGGACTGTTTTCAATAATAGCCTACATCACGAAGCCAAGCAAAGCAATCAAATGACGTTATAAATGTACACTCGGATACCATAGTCTCTAGCCCACCCCACTCTGGCAAAAGGTGAGGCCAGGACCCTTTCTGGATGGCGGCCCACAGTGATGGTGAGGGGTGGGGTTTGAGAGAGAGGGCAACACACAAAGCACAGTGTGAAGCATTTGAAAACTTCGAATCCTGTCCCAAATGCTTCACGCTGTGTTCGTGGTGTGTGCGTTTCTCTCTCTCCCAAACACCAGCCGTAACTATCACTGTGGGCCACCGTCCAGAAAGGGTCCTGGCTTCACCTCGTGCCAGAGTGGGGTGGGCTAGAGACTATGGTATCCGAGTGTACCTTGCACACTGTAAATGAGAATTGATAATTATATAGTCTACTGGTATGCCTGAAAGTGCTATGTGTTCCCTCACACATCCACGGAGGCAACATGTGTGTGTGTGTCAGAGAGAGAGAGAGAATGAGAGTGTGTGTGTCGTTCACTACATGGAGGTGAACACACAAGTTTATGCCCTTGTTAACTTAATGTCCTTATTTAATAAAATAACACAAACACAGAAGAGAGAGAGAGAGAGAGAAAGAGCGATGGCAATAAGGCTATAGTTGAATACTGATATAGAACGATCAGCAGAAGGAGACTGAAACTATAGTCTATTCGCTGTAAGTAGGCGAGAAATCATGACCTCTATCCTCTGTAACTCAAAAAGGGAAAGAGCAAATTGGCTGTGTAACAGCGCATTTTGAGCGACTGTACACTCTGGGGTAACTCATATAATCACTTGTATAACTCACACCCTTATAACAGTTATTCATTTACTTAAGTATACTACTGTACATTCTAGTTGGGAATGGTCTCCCTATAGACAGATCATCTCCCTACCTATAAAAGGACTTGGTACAATTCTTGCAGAGTAAGCAAGCGTTCCCACGGTCTTCTTAAAGTATTGCAGCAACTCCAATATGATTGCTAGCAACATGTATCGTATGACTCCACACTGGTCAGAAGCCGACACGCTCGAGCCCCCAGGCATTGACTAGTAGCAGATCAGACAGCCATTAGGAAGGTTAACTCTTCATGCGGCCATGGTAATTAATACAGTGACATATACAATGACAGTGCGATAATTAGTGTGTATACCATTATATATTTTCGCTATTCTTATTCTTTATTCTTTTACAGGAAAGAATATAATCACAGGAATATAGCTCAATCTAATTGCTTTTATAATATAGTGCAAAGCTGTAGGTATTTCCCAGTCGGGTAGCTACAATACCTACAAAGACAATCAATAACTCAAACCAGCCCCTAATTAAGCATAATCTATTTTTCTGGTAATAAAACCCTAGAAAACCCAACAGTGTCTTTACTTCAAATCAATACCTTAACAAGTTACCTTTCAACATGTTTTTACAGTGAAAACCTCAACTACAAGCATAAACAAGGACAATTAAGGTAAGAGGTAAAAAGGGTAACCATAAAGTCACCGCTACATAATTGGTTGGCAGCGTATATTGGGATTCGTGTTCTCCAAATCAAAAGCACAATTAAAATAAAACCTCCGAAGAGCAAACAAAAGCACTAAGAAAAAGCAATTAGAAAAACATTAACATAACAGAGCTAAGTGGAAAGAAAAACATCGATGAATGATAACAAAATAGAAGTGGATTCAGAGTGAACTGGTACTAAAACTCAGTACCCAGCACATCAGCGCTGACCTCGGCATTCCCTTCACTGAGCCAATGAGTCACGGTGAGCCCGCGCGCCAGCAACTCGCCCCAGCAACTCAACCCTAGACACACACACGCACACCAAGCCCAGGCCAGGGTATGACGTGTGTGTGAACTGTGACGTCAGGGGAATTGGCGACGACATAAGGAGAAGCGATCAACTCTAAGGGATCAACCCTTCAAACTTCATTCTACAACAGCTGACTAGAAGACCTTCAAACATCGCAACATTCAGCTTTGTATCGGTTAGTCAGAAATAACATACAAACTAAATATACTAGTAATTAGTGCTAGTAAAAATCCTGTCAACACAAACAAGCAATGCCAAAGTATCTTAACTATTCTTTCAACTTATTCATGTGTATAAAATAATTTAGCTGGGACTGTACGTTCCTCATTAATTTCATTCCTTTTATGAATTCAATTTAGATCAAAGAATTTAAGTACTCTATATTTGCAGTAACACTTTCTCAAGTAATAACTTAGCAGAGATTCAAAGACTTACTTCTGTTACACACTGTTAATTTCTTTTCAATTTCTTAGTAAGAGAATAGGCTTCCCTATAGTGCCTTACCAACCTATTTTTTCTTAGTAAGAGAGTATTCTTATACAGTACCTTACTAACCTGAATTTTCCAGAATGTTCCTGTTTTCACAAACTAACTGCTCACTCATCAGACTAACCACCATTATCATCCATACAATCTTGGGTACAGGTGTGTGGTTAAGAGAAATCCCTATTATCAAAATGTTTGTACCAGTGCTAACATTTATTTTGTGGGATTATTTGTCAATGACATCCAATCCAGGTATCTTTACCAAAAGTGTCATTTTTCTCCTAATGTCCTTTAATCTTTTTAGAAAAGAGAATGTTTTAGAGGAAGATCTCATATCCTCTGATAGTCAATCTGATGGACATTCACACAGTCCTCCTGAAGCAGAAGGAAGGAAAGTAGCACCACAGTCGGTCACAGAGTTAGATAAAGAGGTAGACAATTCTTTTGACACTGACATTGGCACACTTACTAACCAACTGTCCGACTCTTTCAAGGATAAATCGAGTTATCCACCAGAGGTTGACACCGCCTCTAGCGCCTGCGGTACACAAAAGGTTACATCAGACCTCGTCAACACAGAGTCTAGCGTAAACCTAAGCGCAAGCGGGGGACAAAGGTAATTAACGCGCCTCCAGAATCTACAAAAAACAAGTCGTTCCAGTTACGCCCTACAATTTTAGACGCACGCCAACATCGATCAGGTAGGCAATATCCGACAGGTAACTTGAACATGTCGACTACTCCGCCGATCACTACTACGATGGCTACGAGTACGACTACTACAACACCCACCATGTCAGGACACATGCCACCACCAACGATAACCATTGTGCCAACAGGGCATGGTGTTGCATGTTACTCCGGGAAGGACTGCCCTAATTACCTGGGAGGAGTTCTCACATTTTTCAGGAACATCGAAGGACTCATGAGAAACAGCAACTTTATTACTGATGAAGACAAAATTGAGCTTGTTAGATCATACCTGAAAGACGGCTCGAAACCTAAAGTTTTTCAGTCTATCCTAGGCTTCCAAACAAAAAAATACCAGGAATGGAAAAACTACATGATCGAGGTCTTTGGGGATGGTAACCAAGGAGGAGAACTAGCCTTCATCCATAGATTAGCTCACAAACTCTAAACAGATGGCGGAAATCATGACCAATAAATGGCCATGGCAATAGCCGGGGATGTATATGCAGATGCCAAAGGAAGGTTTCTAGCGCCCTCTTCAGTATGGATCAACACTGCTACCCATGAGTGCATGCTACTGGAGAACTTAGGCAAAGTAGTGGAATATCTAGTGTACATGTCATGCTGGATCCTCGCCTGAGGAAGGAAATGACAAAAACAGAATTCCTACCCACCACTAACCTGCAGAAGTTAGTGAGCAATCGTACATATAAGATTACCACAGGCTTAGTACCAATAGCCTTGGTAACCTAGCCTTTAGCCATTTAGCCATTTAGCCTTTAGCCATAGCCTTTTAGCGGCTCGCTTGGTGTAGTGACTAGCGTCTCGGACTTCCACCCAGAAGGCCCGGGTTCGCGCCCACGCTCGGCGCATTAAAGATTTTTCACAAGCACTGAGTCGTTACCATCCCTCATGAGCAAAGGGATGGGATAGTAGTACAGGACCCCAATGGAAATACGCCTAATCGGCCTTATTGAGCTATCCTTAGCTAGCTTAGCATGCGCTAGCTTTAACCCTTCTTTAGCGGGCCCTCTGTGGCCGTTTTGGGCCTTTTCAGGCCATTCTGACTGCTATATCAACCATCAGTATGAAAGGAACTGTATTGTGCCGAAAACTAGGTGGAAATCGCTACACATTGACGTAACATACAGCTACGTAGCACTCGTGGAGCACTGACAGTGTTACCTCGAAGATGGAAGTTTAGCAGATTTTGCTACCTTGCTCACTTTTAGCGAACTATTGGTTACACTGTGATCCTCTCGCGCGGTGGGGGAACTGGAGTTAGTGTGGGCCGGGAGGCCACAGATATCGGACGTATGGATCATTACTATCCCACTCATTTTCACTCGATTTACACCATTTTTTCACTCGTTTTTTGCCTGTTTTTTCAACTCGACTTATGTGGTGAGCCGCTCTTTAAGTGTTAAGAACTATTATTATTATTATTATTATTATTATAACCCCAGTAGAAGCCTCAGGGAGCAGACCCAAACAAGCGTATAGTAGCAGCTCGAGGAAAGACAACAGCTGTGATCATTGCCACAAGAAGGGACATGACAAGACAGCCTGTTGGAGGCTGCACCCGCAGCTAATTCCAGATAAGTACAAGAAGAAGACGCCATTCACACCCTCCAGTGGGACATCATGCCAAAGTGAACAAGCTCAAAAACACCAGACAGGTCAAGCGCAAGGGAAACAGAAGATGACTTGCATGTTCCATGGTGAGAAAGGACACTCCGCAGAGGATTGCCGTACAATCAAAGGCTTAGCTGCAAAGCGTCAACAAGGATCGTCGGGGGAAGACTCGCGCACCAGACCCAACGATCAAACGTAGAAAAACCTACACCGTTACCTACCAATGTCCACTCGTCGCCCTTACACGTGCCCTCACTCGTTGCGTCAGTATCACGAGTGAACATTATGTCAATTCCAGTAACGGTAGGTGACGTGAAGATGTCTCTGGCTCTTGACTCCGGCGCCTGCGCCAACGTCTTGTCCTACGAGTCATTGACAAATCTTCAAAATCCACTTAAGTGCAACTGGAAACTTGATCTCCCAGACATGCAACTTACAGGAGTTACACGGAATAACCTAAAACTAGTAGGTATGGTAGACATTCCGTTTAGGTTCACACGTCACGGAGACCCAAACATCAAGACGAGGTTTTACGTGATCAAGGATTTTCCACTCCCAGCAGATGGCCTCATAGGCATCGGAACAATGAAAGACAATCGCATCGCCTTAAATCCTTCTGACCAACAGATGATCTACAACCGACGCAAGTATTCTACAATGCAGAATCCGCATCCTCTCCTGCACTCGACCATTGCAGCGGCTGTTTCAACAAGCATGGACAGTTCGCGTGCGCGGCCCTTGGTGTCCCCTACTCCAAGTAACCAGAGTGTTGGTTCAACGGATCAAGGTTCACGGTTGTATCCCTTAATAGTAATCGGAAAGCAAAGGATTCGTGCTAGAGAGGGTGCACACCTCCCAGTTAGGTTACACAAGCTCAAGAAAGGCACGGATGCAGTATGTCTAAGTGAAAGTGCATGTATTAAAGGACTAGCTCTCGAATCAACCTTGTACAAGCTTCAGAGTAAAGCAAGGACCGAGATACTCGTCTATAACAGGTCTAACAGTCCAATCACACTGAAGTCCGGCTGCAAGATCGGAAAAGCTCTTGTGTACGACTATCCAGTGGATCCTGAACCTCTGGAGTGGCCCTCCGCAGAAGCACCAATTGCAGCAATGACAGCATCGTCAGCATCCGAGATGCAAGACGAAGATCCTCTCAGGCAAAACCTAAAGAAGACAGACTTTCCAGAAGAGGCAGAATCCCTTCTGAAGTTGCTACAGTCTTTCAGAGATGTAGTTGCACTCCCAGGAGAACGTCTAGGTAAAACGGATCTAACAACGCATACCATACCCCTCAAACCAGGCACCAATCCCGTTTACACAGCGGCATACAGATTGCCACACTGTCAAAGGGAAGTAGTAAAAGGGATGGTTGACGAAATGCTGGAGCAAAATGTTATTCGCCATTCATCCTCGCCATGGAATTCACCTCTTTTCCTGGTACCTAAGAAGGATTGAGGATGGCGTCCGGTGATTGATTATCGCAAAGTCAATCAAGCAACTATACCTGACAGGTTCCCCATGCCTGTACTGTCCGAGCTACTACAAGGCATAGGAAAAGGGAACAAGGTATTCAGTACTTTAGACCTCCTCAGTGGGTACTGGCAAGTTGGAATGGATGAGAAATCAACAGAAGTCACTGCATTCTCTACCCCCAGTGGACACTACGAATGGCTACGCATGCCGTTCGGACTGAGAAACGCACCCCTCACCTTTCAAAGGTTAGTAAACAATCTTTTTGCGGGCCTATTGGGTGACTCAGTCTTCGCCTACCTGGACGACATCATAGTCTGTAGCAAAGACGTCAGCTCTCATTTCAGCAAACTCCAACAAGTATTGGAAAGACTTCAAACAGCAGGTTTACGTATCAAGATCAGCAAGTGTGATTTCCTAAAAGAGAAAATAAAATTCCTAGGTCATCAGGTGGACACAGAAGGAATTCACACTATGAACGACAAGATCATCGCGGTACAAAATTTTCCACTTCCAAAGTCGGTTGAGAATGTCAGAAGCTTTATCTGGCTTTCTGGCTATTACCGGTCTTTCGTGAAGAACTATGCGAGTCTAGCGAGGCCTCTGACGCAATTTCTCCGGAAGGACGCTCCATTCACATGGGGTCAAGAGCAAGAGGAAGCATTCACCAACCTCAAGGAAGCACTCACCAAAACGCCTGTCCTAGTCTTCCCAGACCATGACAGACCAGTCACACTCTGCACCGACGCCTCTCTCAAAGGGCTCGGAGCTGTTCTAATGCAACCAGATGAACGGAGCAAGATGCAAGTCATTGGATATGCATGTCGTGTGTTGAATGATGCTGAGACTAGGTATCACTCAACGGAATGGGAAACCCTTGCAGTAGCTTGGGCATTGAAACATTTCGGAGATATCATCCTTGGTTATAAAGTCCACCTCTACACAGATAATGAGGCGGTAACAAAGATATTCAAGGGTGGTAAGAATCTCACTGGCAGACTAGCGCGGTGGTACGAAACGGTATTACAGTTTGATCCTACTCTGTATCATCTCAAAGGTAAAGCTAACGTGGCGGCAGACGCACTATCACGAAATGTGCAAGTAGCCCCAGTGGTCCAGCTACCGACGCTTACAGAAGACCAAGTGAAAGAAGAGCAAAGCAAGGATCCGCTGTGGTCCAAAGTCATCTATTCCTTAGAATCAGGGATAACAAAACTCTCCCAGAACTACCCGTACCTCACACGCAATTCAGGTTGCTGGATGGAATACTAGTTAGAGTTATTCCCACAGACCTTGACGCACGCCCTCGTGTAGTGATTCCAGACACGCTTACAGAAGCAGTACTTCAACAGCAACATGATGCTCCCCAAGCTGGTCATCCAGGACGGGACAGAACGCTTGACGCTACCAGAAGGAAGTACTACTGGAAAACGATGAGAAAGGATGTTGAACAGCACATAGCAAGATGTCTCTCCTGCGCACAGCAAAAGGGAACCTGTGATGGTCCCACACCAATCTTGGAGTATCCAACGCCATCACTTCCATTCGACACTGTATCAGTGGATTTGCTGAAGTTGCCGCGGAGTCACCAGGATTCACAGTATCTTCTAGTATGTGTTGATTTCTTCTCAAAATTCGTAGTTTTAGCCCCGCTTAAAACTAAAACAGCTGATGAAGTTGCTCCTGCACTAGTAACGCATCTCATCTGTCCGATCTGCTGCCCTAAGACGCTCCTCTCGGACAACGGGTTGGAATTCAAGAACCAGGTGATTGCAAGTATCTGTGATATCTACAATATCAAGCAATCGTACATTGCAGCATACCACCCAGCCTCAAATGGGTTGGTAGAACGCATGAATAGGACACTACTAGAAGTCCTACGCCATGTAACAAACCCGCTCCATGAAGCGTGGGAAGACTGGCTTCCACAGGTGGCAGCTTGTGTAAACGGCTCTGTAAACTCCTCTACAGGTAAGATGCCACACTACATAGTCTATGGACAGGCCAAGATTCTGCCATATGACCTGCTATCCAAGCCTAGCACACCAGTCTACAATCTAGAGGACTATGCTAAGAGACAACTCCAGGTCTTTAGCAAGATCCACCATCAAGTCCGAGATCATTTACAGGCATCCCGTGCAGAAATGATAAGGAAACAGCACAAAAGAGCACGCCAAACTGTCCTTGAAGTAGGTGACAAAGTTATGTGCCTAGATCCGACGAGAATGACTAAGCTCTCGCCGAAGTATAGTGGACCCTATGTCGTTACGGACACAGCATCCGGTAACAAGTATGAGGTTCGAGACCCTACCACAAACAAGGTAGAAGTAATTCATGGTGACAGGTTAAAACGGGTGAGCCCAGAACTCTCCGTAGATGGCCATTATACCTGATCCATCACCTTCGGCGGTGCAACCAAATGCACCGACCAAGACTGACTCCGCACAGACAAACGAGTATAGGCGGAAGCTTCGTTCTTCTAGCAGAGCGTTCTAAGACCACTCTAATAAGAGAGTGAAGCAAGACCACTCTAGTAAGAGAGTGAAGTGAGACCACTCAAGTAAGACCACTCTAGTTAGAGAGTGAAGTATTCTATACACTTCATCGTTCTTTCAACGTCACATATCTGACAAAGCAAGCCATTCCCCATGTACATCCTACTGGGCGAGTGAAGTATTCTATTAGTACCTCTACGAGTAGAATATTGCCTTTCTCCCGAGAAAAATGGTCTGGTTAATGAAAGCCCTTCTTCTACTTGGAACACTAATAATGGTTGATTCTACAACACCCTCGTATCTGAAACCTGGCACCCTTGTAGCCCAAGTTGGAAGAGTGATAATTGCGGAAGATGTAGTAGCAGTTCAGTATGATTTCGGAGACATCTTTGCAATCCCCCGTAGTGTTGAGACACTCCAACGTCGCCTAGACAAATTACACTCTACTTTTACCTTCCTACTGACTAATCAGACAATGCCCCGTGACTTACGACTTACAGTTATACTCCAACGCTCACGTGTAGCTCGTATGAATCGTAAATTACGGAAGATCCAATTGGCCCTGCCTGAAGACCCTATCCAGGTAGCCAAACACGCTCACTCACAGCGTACAAAGAGAGGACTTTTCAATTTTGTTGGCTTGATCTCCCATGAGCTCTTTGGAACAGCCCGAGCTTCTGATGTTGAAAAGCTGGGAAAGAGACTTAGTGTACTGGAGACAGCAGCAAGAGCCATGAATAGAGTCTTGAATTACGACTCAATATCAATGACGGATGTATTCACGACAGTAAACTCGGTAATTACGACTATTAATAACTTGACACAAGTAGTTAATTCTCTAGTTTCTGATGGACATTCCACAGATAAAGTAATTTACTTGTCCGAGATCCTGCAAGCTACTGAGGAAGATGTTAGCGATTTATTTCTGGGTACGCAGAGGGTTATAGCAAATCTCGTTGATGCTACCCTAAGCCGAGTCACCAGTGACCTAGTACCTGTAGAACATCTCAGTACGGCAATAGAGATGGCGAAAGACCAGTATTCCCTGATGCTGCTATTTGAAGCAGGTGAATGTGAGTTCTACTACCCTCGACTGGAAGCAGTTCTTACGCACTCATCAATTTTAGTCCACATCCCGTTCAAGTCCTCACACATGTTCAATTCTTGGAAAATTATCCCGTTCCCGTTTCTCTTAGACGGAAGATTACTAACCGTGACTGACACATCGGACATGATGCTCGTCTCCGACGACCTTCAACTTGTGACTGTGACTGACAATGACGCACTTAAATTATGTAGGTCCTCGTATCTTCATCTATATGTGTGTCCAGCGTATGTGTTTTCCTTTACGTCCCCGGACAAAACTGCATGCGAACTTACCTTGACTCAAACCACTGTGACTGACACTGGAGCTATAAAAGACTGTACTTACGCCCCGGCTCCTCAGCTCCCCGTGTTTCATAAACACTTGCTAGATATTCAGTTCTTTTTCTTCCCTAACCAGACCCAGGTGTGTCTCATTTGTCAAGATTCTAGAAATATATTTCATGCACAAGGGATGTATCAGGCCCCTGATCACTGTGAAGTAAGGAATTCACTCATTCATACTCTACCTTCTCATCAGCACCTCGCCCTGATTACTAACCTCTCTTCTGAGTTCATCCCAATTAACATTTCTTTCACAGGCAACTCTTCAGACCTAATCATCAAGTCACGTAGCATTAAAATGTTAAATGCATTGAATTCTTCTGAGTTTACTAATCTACTTAGTTCATATCCCCCATCTCCATCAGCCCAGACGTTGTCTATCCTACAGTACTAACCCCTACCTTGGCTCTCTCAGTAATAATTCTATCCTACAGTACTAACCCCTACCTTGGCTCTCTCAGTAATAATTCTATCCTACAGTACTAACCCCTACCTTGGCTCTCTCAGTAATAATTCTAATCCTTGTAGGCCTCTTCCTTCGCCTATCTTTCAGAGTTGATCGCCTGACTCGTAGACGTAAGGCTAAGCTGGCAACTGCCGAGGCGACTGTGTAAGTTGGTTCTTACCTTTTCATACTTTCTTTGGCATTGCTATACACTGGGAATAGGATTATGTAAGTCTTAGGGATGATAGGGATGATATATATATGTTCGGTGGGCCTCACTTTACGTGGCTAGCGGTGTAACAGCGCATTTTGAGCGACTGTACACTCTAGGGTAATTCATATAATCACTTGTATAACTCACACCCTTATAACAGTTATTCATTTACTTAAGTATACTACTGTACATTCTAGTTGGGAATGATCTCCCTATAGACAGATCATCTCCCCACCTATAAAAGGACTGGGTACAATTCTTGCAGAGTAAGCAAGCGTTCCCACGGTCTTCTTAAAGTATTGCAGCAACTCCAATATGATTGCTAGCAACATGTATCGTATGACTCCACACTGGTCAGAAGCCGGCACGCTCGAGCCCCCAGGCATTGACTAGTAGCAGATCAGACAGCCATTAGGAAGGTTAACCCTTCATGCGGCCATGGTAATTAATACAGTGACATATACAATGACAGTGCGATAATTAGTGTGTATACCATTATATATTTTCGCTATTCTTATTCTTTATTCTTTTACAGGAAAGAATATAATCACAGGAATATAGCTCAATCTAATTGCTTTTATAATATAGTGCAAAGCTGTAGGTATTTCCCAGTCGGGTAGCTACAATACCTACAAAGACAATCAATAACTCAAACCAGCCCCTAATTAAGCATAATCTATTTTTCTGGTAATAAAACCCTAGAAAACCCAACAGTGTATTTACTTCAAATCAATACCTTAACAAGTTACCTTTCAACATGTTTTTACAGTGAAAACCTCAACTACAAGCATAATCCAGGACAATTAAGGTAAGAGGTAAAAAGGGCTAAAGGAATAAAGTCACCGCTACAGCTGTAAATTTCCACATCTATTCCTTGCCCGAGTCTTCCCAAATGGTAAACATATTAGCTCAGCTACCCTAGTTGTTCATGAGATATAGAGGTTAGGGGTTACGATTTCTGGCCTAACTAGAATGAACAGACTATAGGATGATTGGTATTTAACCGAGTAGCAAACACACACATTTAGGACAGAAAGTTGTAGATAAACGACATCTAATACAAGCCATTTATAACGAGAAGTTGATGGCTTTTAACCCTTTGAAGATTATGACGCATTTTGACAGGTTGTTCTGCCTATCATTGGACGACTTTATACAGTTATGGAAGGATCTGTGGTAATTATAGGTGTAAAGACTTTCTTAATTAACTCTCTGACTTCCATATATCATTCCCAATCTTGATAAAATCGTGCACTAATAGCCAGAAGACGGATACAAATTGTGTAATCGGATCTTGAAAGGGCTAACATGACCACACCTGTATTAATCAAGCTACAATAACACCTAGCTTAATCTAGACTAACATATTATAGTGCATTATGTATATTGTGTTCTGTACAGTCAGGGGCATAAATAACGACACACACATATGAATCAGTATCGAACATAAACGAGATAATACAATGCTTTATTATAACCCCGATGATTCAAAACTTAGCTTTAGTGGTTCACGGATTGGTGTAACTGTCTTGATGGTGTAATGGTTAGAGCGTGTAATTTGTGTATGTGATATCCTAGGTTCGAATCCTGAAAGAAACACATGCTTTCATTAATTTAATTTGGGATGTTACTGGTGTTAAGAACGATGTTAAAAATATACTGATAACTGTACCGTGACAAATCAGGAAGGGACTGGAGTTCTCGAAAATGGGATACATTCCTGAAGTGATGATCGTGCTACAGTGTGCTGGCTTATTTATCCAGAAGGTTTGATAGCCTCTGAAGTCCTATTTTAACTAAGTAACAAATCAATACAGCACAAAAAAAAAACAAAAAAACGTTTGTGTATACAGTATGTAGGGACACAATTAGATGACAATCAATGGTACCATAATGTACTATTACTAATGCAAAATGTGGTGTCGTCATATTTCCCCTTATACAATCCAGCCAATAAACACTTACTAATGAATGTAAATTATTGCAGATTAAAAGTAATATTATAGTGATATTTTAATTAACCCTTCAAGCTCCAATACGCGTTTCTGTTCTGTTTTTGACTACTATTAGACGATATTGTTCAGATTAGTAACGGTATATGGAAGTCAAAGGGTTGATTGAGATAGTATTTACCATTATAATACCCACAGATACTTCCTAAGCTGCATAAAATCGTCTAATGCTAGCCAAAATAAACTGCTAAAACGCGTCAGAGCTTCAAGGGGTTAATAGGAAGACACCAGTACTGTAAATGTGTGTATTTGGCCAGTAACTTATATACTTTTTGTCTGTATTTATTGTTTTTTGTCTGTATTTATTGTTTATCTTTTTCTTTTTCTATTATTAATATTAATATTGATGATTTTTAAATTTATTGTTCTTGTTAAAAGAGTACTCTTTGTTTAAATCTGTTGTTACTTCATATTTTGCAATTATTTGTCTTTATATTATATGTATTCATTGTCGATAGTATCAATTGCTTACTTTTGCGATTTCCTTAGTTTATTTGTGCTATAAATGTAGGTTATTTGTAGGGTAGTTATTGATAGGGGTCACTTGAGGCATGCTATGCTTACAGGTACCTACCCGATAGCACTATCGTTTGTGAGTGCTGTACTGTATTTTATATATTATTTTGTAATAGTATAGATATCTTATCAATATTTGTATTTTGTACTATTGTTAATGTCTTGTCATGTTGCAAATTTGATTTTAAATAATATTTTGACATTTAACATTTAGTTTCTTTATTCATGCAGAGTTTAGTAAAATTTGCCAGAACGTCCCGGACTTCCCAAACTTGACTACTTCCTTTAACGTGACGATAGTGCGTTGTTATATGTGCGATTAGTTTGCTTGGGAAACAGATTAACTTGCTCATATAGTAATGTACACCCTATGTGGTGGATTGTGTTCTTTTATTTAATAGTTTTCATTTTAGTAAGCGTTGTTTCCACATAGCGATTTTGATAATTTAATTTGACTTTATATTGTCCTTGTCCCAATTTTGGTTTGTTTAGTTTGCAAGTTTTACATTTTAATACAAATTGCCTTAAGGGGAGGTTTTTAGTTCGTTCCCTAGAATTCCATCAATCTTAAAATTGCACCCCGTAGACCCCCTTTCAAGATAAATTTGTACATTTTTCGGTAGAAAAATGTCCCGGCTGAAAGCCGGTTCCTCTTAAGTTACAGGCTCGCTATCGCTCGCCAGGATAAAATCGACACCTGAATTGCACGAAAGGTCTTAATATGGGGTAAAAGTTCTTAAAATCGCTAAACTAATGGGACAAACGTTTTATAATATCAAAAGCAATGGGGCTAAACATGAGGGAGAAAGGGGTCAAGAAAAAAATCCCTCAAGTGGAGATCTCCCCTTAATTGGGGAGAGGCTATACTTATTGGTCGATGTATATATTTACTAATTATGTTTTTTTTTTTTCCTCCCTAGACCTCCACCAAGCTTTAAAAAACATTCCATGATTCCCCGCCTAGATAAATTTGCACATTCTTCGGTAGACAAATATCGCGGCCAAAGGTCGGTTCCTCCTATATTACAGGCTTGCTATCGCTCGCCATAATAATAATAATAATAATAATAATAATAATAATATTTATTCAGTTAGCAATTTACAGAGTTGGTACCACATAGTATGTTACAAATATGACATGTACCAGCCTTGCATAATTCCAACTAAGGATAGCCCAATAAGGCCGTTAGGCGTATTTCCAATGGGGTCCTTGTGGGATTAGGTTAGCTGGGGAAATGGGGAGGATAAAGAAATAGATACTTTAGAGAAAGTATTTCTAGGGGGTTATTTTAAGATACCTTACATCCTATAGTAAATATCAGTAATCCGTAATCAGTAATCATTTCAGTTTGGTTTGTCTATCTCTTATGTCGTATTTAGTAGTAGACATAAGCTTGGTGCTCCCTTCTCGCAGCTGTCCGGTTCAGGTGTTCCTTCAGGCTACGTCTGAAGGAATACAGTGTTCTCTTTTCACGGACTGACTGGGGTAGGTCGTTCCAGTCTTTGATGGCAGTGAAGAAGAATGTTTGCTTACCCTGTCCTTGGATTCTCGGGACCTTAAAATTAAACATCCTGTTTCTTGTATTATGTCCACTCCTCTCATTTGCTTTAACAAAATAATTCTTTAGATACTCTGGAGCTCTGTCATAGAAATTTTTGAAGACATTAGTGAGCCTGATTTGTTTGGCCCTGTCAGGCTCACTAATGCCTTCAAAATGATTACATCGGCACCTTAATGGCACGAAAGGTCTTACAATTGATAGAGAAATAGGCCGAAAAGTCTTAGAATCGCCAAACTAATGGCTCGATCTTAAACTCTGAAAACTAATGGGGCTAAGCCAAGGCCACCTAGAGTACCAGGCCGCACGGATGGGACCTTTAAATTCTGTGACGTCGACAAAAGGAGTGCTGAAACGGTCACTACCCTCGCAGGTCAGTATACATTTTAGTGAGGTAGGGAGAGGTTGTCGCTGTGTTTCCAAACTATTTCCCCCTCATATATACTTTATAAGTACATTATTCCCTGTGATAGCTTCTCCATGATCATCAACAATGCCTTACACATGTTCAGTGCCAAATTGCAAGGGGAATTACAGATCGGGACCGAAAGTGCACGTGTTTAGGTTCCCAAGGAATGCTGACCTTTCCAGCAAATGGCTTACAGCCATTCGACGAGATTACACTCCAAATGAAAACAGCAGGGTGAGTAAACAGCAGGGTGAGTAAACAGCAGGGTGAGTAAACAGCAGGGTGAGTAAAAATTATTCTACAATGTTATTCACGTGTCTAAGTATTGAGTACGGTAGGCTTAAACATTACATGACTAAATTTACTCATTCCTTCAGCAAGTTGAAATAGAAATAATAATAATGTTAATATAAATAATAATAATAATAATAATAATAGTATTGATAATACTACTACTAATAATAATACTAATAATAATAATAATAATAATAGTAATAATAATAATAATAATAGTAGTAATAATACAGTAGTAATAATAATAATAATAATAATAATAGTAATAATAGTAATAATAAGAATAATAGTAATTGAGTAGCTCAACAGTGGGAGTATATATATTATATTTTCGGGAGTTTATTATGTGGTATATCGATGACTTCATTAATGATATAATAGATGTGTTACCTTTAATATAATTAGTATTAATTTCATTATTGATATTATTATAATTACTAATATTAGTATTATTAGTATTATTATTATTATCGACGAAGCAAGGCGGATGCATTGAATTGGATCCTCCTCCTGGATCAATGCTGCATAATGAAATAATTTTGTATTCCCAATTATGGAAAAATATATATACAAAATTTAAGCCTACCCAGTACTGTAATTTAAGTGTGGTATATTGAATTGTATATAATATTCATAAGTCAAATTACACACTGCTCAAAATCAGTGTATTTACTCCTTCGTGAATGATTGAACTACCGAGCAATAATATCGCTCGCAATACAATTATGCAACGATTTATTTTTAGCTTAGCTATATCGGAGCTTTCATCTCTTACAGGTGTGTGAGCTCCATTTTAGACCTGATGAAATAAGGCGAGAGACTTCGTACTTTGACGAGAAGAGCGAAACTAAATTAGTGGCCAAGTTGACGTATCCTCAGCTCTGTGATGGTGTAATTCCATCACAATTGCCAAACTGCCCCTCTTACCTTTCTGGCCCATCACATGCTAGAGAAGCCCCGGACAAGAAGAGGAAACGAATGGAAGAGTCTGCCATTCAAGCTGCGGTAGCAAAGAGTATTACAGATAACAATAAGTACAAACAAGACATAACATTTCATTCTTTAGATGAACTTAAAGACAAACTACAGTTCATTGATAAGAAATACTGGACAGTTATTGAAAACGAGGAAGATTTTCATATATGTCGAATTGTTCATTCCCCACAACCTAAAGTTATTTTGTCCTTAGTCATCAAATCAGACTGTAATGTTCAGGCTAGTGTACAGGCGGTGCAAATAAACCAGCTAGGGGAATTATAAGATTCCTTCAAAGGTCACTGACATTAATACACTTGAAGTGTTGCTTGATGCTTTGCGTAAGTGCGATATCAATAATCCTGCCTCAAACCCAATTAATGCAATTGTAATAATTCAACTTGTGATCTCCTTTTTGTCAACTATTGTACAGGATAATGACTTCAAGTATCAGAATACACTCAAATTCGTTTGTGAACAGCTTCATTTAATGACTCTCACTAAATTTGATTACTCCTCAGAATTTTTGATATTCTCCTCTCTCTTGCATAATTGCTCACCTCAAGGTTACAGACTTCTGAGAGATAAGAAATGCCTAATTCTACCTAGCTATTCAACTATAAGACGAATATTTTTGTCCAAAACGTTTAACCCAGTTATCGAACACCGTACCAGCCATTTTGTTATGTATATTAAGAACAAATTTAAGTCCCTGACAACCCGTGATAAAACGGTTACAATGATGGTTGATGAAATTCACCTGAAGCCTTACTTGGATTATAAAGCAGGAAATATTGTTGGTTCAGCATTTGACAGTGATGCAATTGCAAGAAGCGCATATGTGTTTATGCTAAACAGTATTCGGTCAAAATACAGAGATGTTGTTCACATAATTCCAGCAAAGATAATGAAGGCAGAGACATTATATAACATTATGAAGAAGATTATTTTAGGGCTTGAGAAGATAGGATTTAGTGTCATTAGCATTGTAACAGACAATAATGCAATCAATGGCAAAGCTGTATCCTATTTTGCCAATCCACCAAAACTGTCCATTGTTTACCCACATCCAGCGCAAAGTACCAGACCTCTCTTTTTCCTATACGACGCTGTACATATTTTAAAATGCATCAGGAATAATTGGCTAGGACAGAAAGATGAAGAAAAAACTATGAAATTCCCACAGTTCCCAAGTAAAAATGTCCGTAATGAATCTAATAAGATAATGTATGCCCCTTTCAGTACTCTCAAAAAACTGTATTTCTTAGAGGAAAATTTGCTCCTAAAGCAGGCCTATAGGCTAAGCCTGAAAGCATTATCCCCCTCCAACCTAGAGAGACAAAATGTCAAATTAGTTCTCCAAATTTTTAATGAGTATATAATTCAAGCCTTGCTCAATATTGGAAAACATAATGGCCTAACGTTATTTTCAGATGTTGCTAGGTACATCGAAGTGTTTCTTAATTGGTAGAATATAATGAATGTGAAATCCCCATTTAAAGGTCTTAGGCACAATAACAAGTTATCTTGTCCATTAACAAATAGTACAGATGATGACCGATATCAGTTCTTGGATAGTTTCCTTAAGTGGTTAGATGCGTGGGATAGTCTTCCAGGATGTGGGGGGAAACTGACTAGGGAAACAATTAGAGCTCTGAAACATACGACCCATGCAATATTAGAAATAACAAATTATTGCATAACAGAACTGAATATGACCTACATACTAACAGGAAAATTTCAAACAGACAATTTGGAAGCAAGATTTGGTCAGTATCGACAGTTAGCAGGAGGAAATTACAATATTTCTGTACGCCAAATATATGAGTGTGAGAAAAAGATACGGATGATGTCAGTGTTAAAACTTAGTTTACCCATACTCGACAAGGTCATTTTAAAGGATTTTGAAGAAATTGACTATGAGCAAGTAAAAACAGATGAGGAAATTGATTTTGGTTTATGTCATACGAATGTTGAAGTTTGTAAGGAGGATATTGACAGGTGTAAAGACATCATCCCCGTTATAGTTTATTTAGCTGGCTATTGTTGTTACTCCGTGATAAAGAAAATGAAATGTAATGCTTGTAAAGAAATGATTACGTGTTCAGATAGTGCTGAAGAAATCCCAGAAAATCTAAGTTACATTGCTGGAATTAGCAGAGGTTCTCTTATATACCCAGATAGTGTGACTGCGAACATGGTCATGTATAACTATATTGTAATTAACAAACTTGCTAAGCTTCCTGCCTTTCGCAATGCTACTAGCCAAAGAAATATAGCAACACACCTCACAGTTACGGCTTTAGCAGATGCTGATCTCCTGTTCCCTAGTGATATCTGTGAAAATGGTCATAGCACCGAAAAAATAGAAAGTATGGTGGTATATGCTTCAACAAATGCAATTTTAAATAATTACTGTGCTAAAGAAAATAACATCCCAACAGCTAACAGAGCTAATAAGAATGTAGGCGGGAAGAGAAAGCTTCAAACCCTAGAGAAATAGATAATGTGTACTGTATTGCATAGTATATAATATGATATCGTGTGTGTGTGTGTGTGTGTGTGTGTGTATGTATGTGTGTGTGTGTGTGTGTTACAGTAAATATATTGTTCATCTTCATACATATAGTATATAATTAAGTTACTTATATATATTTGTTCACGAATAATATTGGATGTCACGTAAATTGGCTCTTCAGTAAGGTTGTTTATGTCTTTGTATATAATATAGTAATGTATATATCATTGTGTTTATGTCTTTGTATATAATATAGTAATGTATATATCATTGTGTTTATGTCTTTGTATATAATATAGTAATGTATATATCATTGTGTTTATGTCTTTGTATATAATATAGTAATGTATATATCATTGTGTTTATGTCTTTGTATATAATATAGTAATGTATATATCATTGTGTTTATGTCTTTGTATATAATATAGTAATGTATATATCATTGTGTTTTATTTTACTCCAATATAACGAAGTAATGAGATATACTTATAATAAGTTTTAATCTTGTACAACTACTTGTTCAAGGTATAAGTCATATGCAAGAAATAACCAAAACATGTTGTTATGATATCGGTATCATAATATTGAGTATAATAAAGTAAGATATAGGTAGATAGTGGTTTTGCGTACACCTTAAACGTAAAATATATAATTTGTTTGTACGTTAATCTAAAATTTAACAGAGAAAAGAATAAAAGAGAGTATTTATAAAATGGGGACGGAGCGCGGGCAGTGGATGTAGCACCCCATTGCCTACGTCACAGAATGGTCGGCACGGCCTGGTACTCTAGGTGGCCTTGGCTAAGCATGATAGAGAAGGGGTGCCAGAAAAAAAACAACCTCCCCCATTTAACCTAACCTAAGCTAACAGCTCTACTTAACCTAGCACCGTTTATATATAAGAGCTACTGGTTGAGGTCTAACGGTTGAGTTGTCCTGTCATCGAAAAAAGAAGAAGAAAACCTTAACGAATTCGAGAATAATAACACGCACAATATTGCCATTCCAACAGCTTCCTCTCTTCTCCCCTCTCAACATTCTTTGGAAAGTAGATACGAGGTGCCGTCGTAAAGGCTTATTCATCAATACCTTCACCGGACCTGACCTGACATACAGACTAATATCACACACAACAGTCCAACAACTTCCCTTCTCTCTGTCCCTAACACCCCTTCTCCCCTCTCTACACTCTGCTGATAGTAGATAGTAGGTGCCGTTGTAAAGGCATATCCCTCAATACCTTCACCTACACACAGGTTTGTGTGGACCCTCTCAAAGAAGACGTCCGCTATGAGTTAACCCCTTTTGTACCGTCGGCGTCTTTTTTTAGTTTATTTTAGCTATACTTAGACGATTTTGTGCAGTTTAAGAAGGATCTGTGGTAGTAAAAATTATTAAGTGATAATACAGTTTAACACCAACGAGTTTTACAGCAACTCCTGATCGGTAATATATAATCTTGCAACATTTGGTGATGCTTTTAGCCCTGGTAGCATCAACATGATTGAAGCTGAAGTGTTTCAAGCCACTGATGTTGTATATTGCAGAACTATTTTGCGGGGTATAAGGATTGCATGAATGTATCTTAACCAGAGTTCCATTATTAACACCTTACGAGCGGCCTAGGCGGTAATTTATATGTACCGCCCAGCGGGGTGTTTTTACCCTAAATAGGGTTGTTTACGTGATCATTTTCATGCCTAAATAAGACCCAGAGCGTAAAACAAGTATCTATCCCTGAAAGGGCATAAACAGAGCTTTCCAATGACACCCCAACCATCCTTGTAAGACCACTGGTTTTCTTGCAACGATCGCGCAACACGAGTGCAAAAACCATGTAATTAGGTACTTTCCCTACATAATTTCCTGTGTAGCGAGTGTGAGGGGGATGGAAGGGTGGTTTTCACTTCAGTTGGCCCACCGCGGTGGTGGGCGGCGGTCATAGCCTTACTACGCTCCTCACACCGCTCAGCTCTCTCTCTCTGCAACATTACGTGCTGAAAATGGCACACGACATAAGTTGTGAACCGCCACTTAGTCCAAATTTATTTCACACGACATAAGTTGCGCGCCGCCAAAGAAGGGTTAACCAACAGCACCCTGACAAATATGTACATAGCGTTACATAGATACACAGACCACACAGATATTCCAATTCCTAGTAGGCAGCGCGGCCAGCCTAAATCTAATATAATTACGTCCTACTGAATTCCAGCCAAGAACGTAAAACAGACAGCTCTCTCCTTACACACCACGCACTTTGGGATGGCGAGAAACATTTGTTTTCTATGCCTCAACCTCCGGACTGCAGCCTGTAACTCTTACGAGGCCTCTAAATTATCGATTCAAGTTTGGAGGTGTTGGGTGCTTCATATATGTCGCACGAACAGATGGTCACAGTGGAGCTTTAAGGTGTTGGTTGCTTCCTTACTGTCACACTAGATGACGACACCTTATTTATACACGTCACTTGATTTGGAGAGATACGGTCACGGTTCACAGCATCTTCGAATATGGTCAGGCATCTTCTATGCTATGAGTGTATGACAATGTAGTTGGGGAAAAAGATACATCCAGCACATATAGGAATCCTGTTTAAATCAGACTTTTAACCCTTCCTCCCCGGGCAGCATTAAAAGAGGTCGATAGGCCTATCCAGGCGATCTGGCCAAAAACGTTGAATGTAAACATAAGCCTATTTTTTTCATTTTAACTGGTAGAGAATTCACACAAATCTCAAAATGTAGCTCTTACTTGTATATGTAGACTGGCATTGAGTAAAGCTCTCTAGATCAACTGGTTCAGTTGTGATGCGGTTGTCCGTGGAGAGCATTTTGCCGCGGATTTTGCAATATCGGACACTTAGAAACATTAATTTTCGCTCTAACTAGCAATGGCGGCCAAGGTCGGACTTCTTCTTCTTGCTGAGGCTTGTCGTCGCAAAGATCGGCTTTGTAAACAAAAGTTTCGCAGCGCAGCTTTCAAAACACGCTTAATAGGCTTTCAAGCTTACGGATTTTAAAAGGATGCCCGGGCTCCTGGCCTTCGCAAGCCGTGTCATTTTAAAATGCTTCTCGAGCGGAAAGGGTTAACCAAGCGGACAAAATATGACGGTCATATTAGCGCCACATAACCCCCGCCCCCACCACCCATCCCCCCATCTCTTTCTCACACACACACTCACTTTAATTCTTACTCACTCCCTCTCTCTCTCCCTCTCTCTTTCACACACACACACACACACACACACACACACTCTCATATACTCTCTTTTTCTCTGTAATACCCACCAATATTTTGAAATATCCAACGAATTATAGGTTTGGCAATTAATTGGGTGTAGTTTTTGTTAGCTGGTATTTATAGCCCATAGTTGACGAGTATTATTATAGTTATTCGTAAAGTTATAAATTAGACTTGTTGATGTTGTTGTATTTACTTACATTTTATATTGTTTGGAGAAGGATTTGATTGCCAATGTTCTATACCCTGTTCCAAGTAGGCCAACACTGTTCAACACTAGCCTCTATAACCAACAAACGACTCGAGTAATCAAGTTCAAATATTTCTACCATTTGGGAATGGTCGGCCATGGAATATGTGTGGAAATTCACAGCCTTTTTGGAGTTACAGAGGCTAGGGTTCATGAATTCTAGCTTACATATTTGGAACAGGGTATACTAATTAATAAAATGGTTATTTAGCGATTAACCTGGCATAGATTTTGTTGTTGTTGTAGTTGTTTTATTGTTAGGATTATTGTTGATATTGATGTCATTCCTTGGGATTATTTGTGGTACTATGATAATTACTAAATTAATATAAACACATTCAAGGAGGAGTACTGTATTGCCAACGTTTCGCAGACAGGTTCTTCAGGTCATGTTATATTTACCTATGTTGATGCGAGTGTTATTCTGTGTGTACGCCAAGATTCTAGTAATTAGAATATTGATAAGTAAGCACAGTTGTTCTAGTTGTTTATGTTGTTTATATTTGTATTTCCTTGCTCTTTATTATGTTGCAGTAGGGGTCTTTGTTGTTATTGACTGTGGAGGTTGTATATATTGTTGTTTGTTATTGTTCTTGTGGATGATGTTGGGGAGCTGTTATTACTTGTTAGGTATGTTGTTATTATTGATGTTATTGATGACGATTTTGTTATTGCTATTATTATTATGGATGATGATGTTGCTGCATTGTTTGTATTATTCATGGCTGGGTCAGATGTGTTATTTTGTTATGTTATTGATGGTGATGTTGTTTCTGCTATTTTGTTTATGGATGAAGTTTTTTGGGAGTTTTTGTTTTATTTATTATGGTTGGGGATCTTATTATGGTTGATGTTATTGATGGTGATGTTGTTTCTGCTTTTCTTATTATGGATGCTGATGTTGGGGGCTGTTCATATCATTCATGGATGGGGCTATTGATATTGTTGATGTTATTGATGCATCTGTTGTTGTTAGTTTTAGTATGGGTGATGTTGTTGAGGATTGTTTTTTATAATTCATTGTAGGGGCTGTTGTTGTTGTTGTTGATGTCATTGATGCAGATTGTTATGCCGCGTTGTAATCCAACTCGCTTCAGTATTATCTATTATCAATCCGGGTTTCGGATATTTAGACTTGGAATATGCTCAACAGGAACACATCGAGCTTAGTGAATATGATAAGTATTTACTCAATTAGCCAACGATAACACAATAAACACACAGGTTAGATTACACTCTTATATATTCAATGGCATAGAATACAGGTTATGTGGTACTCTACTCTACTATTATATTCAATGGCATAAAATACAGGTTATGTAGTACTCTACTCTACTATTATATTCAATGGCATAGAATACAGGTTATGTAGTACTCTACTCTACTATTATATTCAATGGCATAGAATACAGGTTATGTAGTACTCTACTCTACTATTATATTCAATGGCATAGAATACAGGTTATGTGGTACTCTACTCTACTATTATATTCAATGGCATAGAATACAGATTATGTGGTACTCTACTCTACTATTATATTCAATGGCATAGAATACAGGTTATGTAGTACTCTACTCTACTATTATATTCAATGGCATAGAATACAAGTTATGTGGTACTCTACTCTACTATTATATTCAATGGCATAGAATACAGGTTATGTGGTACTCTACTCTACTATTATATTCAATGGCATAGAATAAAGGTTATGTAGTACTCTACTCTACTATTATATTCAAATACCAAGTAAGTAAATTAGTGACTGAGAGAGTTAACTAGTTTTACTCTCTAATGAAGGTCAGTTTGTCACTTACATAGTAGTTGAAGTATGAAAATACGCAATGAGAGAAAGATACATATACTGTATACACAAACAAGAATCATTGACAATAATACATATGCGTATATAGTGTCTAACGCGAAGTATTCTGACAAAGACAAGGTACAATATGGAACTTATCGCTCAGCTGCGCGTGAGTCTGCGTGGTGGGCAAAGGGGACTTTGGCCGCGCTCAGGTGACCATCAAAGGTCACCCTGAGGACTCTAGTTCGGATGGACTTGGGACTCAGGAAATAACAATTTCCTTTAGTGCGATATAAAATCAGGGACTAAAGATATGAATATTATTTGAGTCTAGGGGGAAAGATAATTTAAATTTGAATTCAACTATCTAAGAGTTTATTACGAATAATCTCTCACACAAGACACAAAAAATAATATTCGATCATAGATGAGGTCAAATCACACGGGTGGAGGAACTCAGATTCACAATAAATATAGTGACTGAATTGGAATAGATCAAATATAATTTTATATAGTTTGAGATAAATTAACCAACTAATTAAGAAATGCAAATAAAAGAGCGTGATGATATAGCTTAATAAATAGCTATCTTGAAAGGGGCGTACATGACGAAGTTGCACTTATGAAATACCAAACATAACATGAAAGGAGTTCGGAATAAATTAACAAATTCCTAAAAGAACGCAGAACTACTGTAGCGTTGTATTCTAAATACAATTATAATATAATGGATTATTAGATAAAGAAACAAATAGAATCGATAGCCAAATAGTAGGCAGAATCGATAAAGGAATATACCATCTGAATTCCTAGATTGATGTGGAAAGAATTACATGACCCGAGTAATGTATATCATCAGATTATTCACAAGAACTAATAGACATCAGATATCTTGATAAAGAATTCATTCTAACTCAACGGCAAGGGTTCTTGACTTTCAAATAAGGGAAATGATATAATAAGTATTCTCTGGCGATAATTAGGCGGATAAATGGATCCTGAATTGGCGTAGGTTCTAGGTATATATTGGATTAAAGAAGGGAATCAGTTCACGTTATACACTTTCACTTCGACTTGGATACACAAAGAATAATAAACACATACGAATAAAATCTGAGAGTATTCTGACACGTGTAATAATGACTATGTAACGTACGTACAGTTAAGGTTCTGAAGGATTAACACAGTTTATCTTAGCAATACCTCGTACTTAATGAATCACTGTACGGATCAAAGTTAGAAATCTTACACGGGTATCAAAGGTTCAAGATAGATCTTAGGCACAGATCTAGAGTTAACTAAAATAGAATACTCGCATATTTTATCTTACCTTCACAACAATAGCCACAACTTAAAACACTCAGAGACACTTAGGGTACAGGGTAGAAGTGGCCATGAACGAGAGTCTGGACGATGTAGGACTCGTGGTTCTGATGGGTTGGATGTGGAGGGGAACTGCCTTTCTCTCAGGTAGAGGTCAGCACACTCTCGTTCAGGGTGAGACTCAATACCAATCCTTTCCCACATCCGGCGTAACCAGTGGAAGGAAGCAATAGTATTTGCTAACTTCCTTCAGTTTCAGTCAGACTATATTCGGGTTATTATTAGGATTCAATTTGGTCTATCTCAATAAAATAGGGACATGTGGATATCGTTAATTTGGCTATGGTGAAGGCAATTCTTAATCTAAAAATACACTGAAGTTATTTATTTACACACAGAGATTCTTGATCTCTCGATATTGTCCCCCTATGTTTAGAGGGCAGTATGGTTGCGTAATGAATGATTTTCTGTTCATCGTGATATCTGGCTTTTCTTATTCTGCAGGCCACAGGTTTCTCACTATTCACTTTGGTTGCACTATTCCCAGTCTTCTCGGGAGGTACTTTAGAGGGGGTACTGGGATTCCCATTGATGGCGATATTGATATGGTTCTTGGTGTTGAACTTGCATAAAGAGTTCTTCACTATATTGCAAGTCGGGCTGGAACTGGTTATATGACTTGGGTATTTGTCTCGGTCTCTGCCATTGGAGGAGCCGGGGTCCCTGTGATTGGTCCAGACTCGAACTCCTTTCTCGGGCAGACTGACCTAAATTCCCGGAAATTAGAGCATGGGTAGATTTGAGAAAAGGGGTAGGCTGACCTATTCCGGCAGGTATTAAAGCCTGGGAAACTGGTCGGGTCTTATATTGTCTCTCGCTTTCTCTTGGTGTTGTCTTTTCCTGTTCCTCTTTGTGTCTTTAACCCTTAATTAGCGGCGCGCAACATAAGTCGAGTTAAATAAAGCTGGACTATGTGGCGGCGCTCGACATATACCGTGTGGCAATTTCAGCACGTAATGTGGCTGAGAGAGAGAGACAAGTGGTGGCAGGAGAGTAGCGAGCGTATGACTGCTCCCGACCACCGCGGCGAAACCTACTGACACGAATCCCACCTCCTCCCTCCCTCTCTCACTCGCTATATACGGAATTGTATGGGGAAAGTGCCTAATTACATGCTTTTTGCACTCGCGTTGCACGGTTATTGCAAGAAAACTAGCCATCATAAAAGGATCGTTATGGTGTCATTCGAAAGCTCTGTTTATGCCCTTTCAGGGATAGATACTTGTTTTACGTTCTGGGTCTTATTTAGGCATGAAAATTATCACGTAAACAGCCCTATTTTGGCTAAAAACACCCCGCTGGGCGGTACATATAAATAAACCGCATAGGCCGCTCGTAAGGTGTTAATTACAGCTATTTTGGTGCTGTTAGGTTGCTCCTTTCCGGGTGTGATCAGGGTGTGGCTGCTCAACCCCGTCATCTCACAGATGTTGTTATTGATGGTGATTCTGTTTTCATATTTGTATTATGGATGATGTTGTTGCTATAGTTGTTAACGACGTTCATATGAGGTTGTCTGTAGTTATTTGATGTTATTATGATGTCGAGAGTATTAGTTATTCGCTGATATCAATATTTTCAACTGCACTATAGCACTATTCTGTTAGTTGACAGCTTCATGTATAAACACGACTGTTGTTGTTATTATTATCGAGGTATTGTATGTTTGTTGTTTTGTAGTTCATTATTATTGTTGATGTTCCAGTTGTAAGATATTGTGTTGCTATTAGACTTGAGTTATTTGTTAAGGCCATTTGCTAATAATTTGCTGTTATTTGGTAATTATGCATATTGCTATTATACAGTATATTATTATTTTCTGGGTTCTTGGCGGTTATTTTGATGTTATATAATTGTAATTAGGAACTTATCGGCGGCGTGTGATTTGCGAATGTTTTTATATTATAATATTCGATATTTCATAATTTTGCCTGCCAACACTGCAAATATAGTAAGGTTATCAATATCGCTGTTCATATCTTCTGTATTGCTGTTGATATGCGCACGCAGTTTGGTTACTGTAATGAAACCACACGACATTTGAATAATTTGTAAATAATTACTTATTAGTGTTATTGGCATTGCTATTTTACTTTGCTATGTGATTATTTAGTGGGATACATATTGCATTCATAAGTAAATTTTGATAAAGACAATATAAAAACACTTCTACGTAAAATAATATATGAATATATATATAATTTATTTGATGATAAATTACAAAGAAATGCAGGGTCTAATTCGAAACTTAAGAAGAAAAAACATGGTATAGCCTACGATTTGCATTCAACATTGAAATGTGCATATATATTTGCGATAACGTGAATATAATGGCATATAATTCATTCGACTGGTGCTGTACAGTAGCCCAACTAAATTTTGCGACAAATTATTAGCTACGTGGCACCTGTCTAGTTTGTACTCCCGTCCCAAGCCCGTGTGGTCGGGTCTAGCAGGGCCCGTGGTGTCTAGGCAGGCGCCACCGCCACCTGCACTACCACAGCCAGGGCACACAGACACAGTACTCGCAAATGCTGGGCGCTACATTTTTTTTTATGACAATATTGCTATCATTATTGTATCATAATAGAAGTCTCTCTCTCTCTCTCTCTCTCCCCGTTAAATACAAATATATTTACGCGCAACAAACTACTTTATAGATCCATTTCTATACATAATTTAAAATTAATACAATGAGTTGCATAGATTATATTATATAATCTAGTATACACTTGTTAGTGATTGTTCTAATCAAAACCCCTATTAAACACTATACTTGGTGTTGGTGTAGAATGTATTCGAAAAATGGGTTGTCAATATCTACATCTATTTCCTGATCTACTCATATTTATGTTATTATATATATATATATATAATATATATATATATATATATATATATATATATATATATATATATATATACAGTATATATATATATATATATTTTTTTTTTAGTTATAAGATATTATGCGGTCAGGATTAGCGCCAAGTTCGCGTGACACCGGGTATATAGTGTATGAGTTATCCTAAACTTTTATATGTATTCGATGTTACTCAAAGAATTGTAATTTTATACAGCTAAATGACTAAGAGACTTAATTTGCCTGGACGTCAATAGCATCTGAGGTGAATGAAACCAATGATCTTGGGGGCTAATAAGTGATTGAGGTTTCCGAATGTTTGTGTGGGAACTGCTGTATGGATTCTTCCCCTGCCACCTCTTTTTTGTCCTCCTCTCATGTGTTTCTTGTTGATACTCCCTACCCCTTGTGGAAATAAGGGCTGGCTACTGACTAAATTTCAAACGTCAAATTAAGAGGAGTATGCTGCTGTCACATTTGTTAAATGCTTAATCATCAATCTTGTAATGGAATTTATCCGTGTTGGCTGCGTGTGTCTCGCTACTATTAACCTTTCTTTTCCCAAGTATACGAATCGATAAACAAAGAAAACAAAAATACCTTCAAAGATATTGACATGTCAGTAAAGTTTTCGATAAATATCCACGTGAAAGATTGCTGATTAAAGAAGCAGCACATGGAATAGGGCGAACTATATTAAGTGAATTAGACCATGGCTAATTAGTAGGAAACAACAAAATAACATTAACAGTAGCCTATACAATCAGATTGGGTGTAGTAAAGGTTGGGATCTTACACGATGGTCAGTTTTAGTTCCTCAATTGTTCATGTTTTACATTAACGACCTTGATTTAGGCCTAACTAAAAATATTGGTAATTTTTCAAATGACACTAAAACTAGGGTGAATTATTGATCCTGATAAAGATTCATGCTCTCCAAAAATAATTTGATACACTACCCGAATGGGCAATACCATGTCAGTTGATATTTAATGCAGATAAATACATGCAGTTTAGTGAAAATTAGGAAATAAATTTAACAATATTTATTTTGTCAATAGTTACGCGCCATATATATCCCGTATGAAGATATTCAATAGCTCAATGCATTCTTGTGATGTCCGATTCCATTACCCATCTCCCTTAATCAAGGCCAGGGTAGCCAGTAGGCTAACCACCAGCTATATCTCAGAAGAAAAAATATATAATTTGTTCACCAATCTGAGTGGTGACAGGGGCAAGACGCAATATCAGTGGTATCTAGATGGCTATATAACATGGAATTTAGTAACTCAATTATTACAAAAGATATGGAAGTCATCGTCAGTCGTGATATGAAACCAAAAATACAATGCAACATTGTTTGAAATCAGAGTGTTTAGATAGATATCTAGAAGCGTGAATACCAACAAACGTA
Organism: Lithodes maja; assembly: GCA_037953745.1. Classification (NCBI taxonomy): domain Eukaryota; kingdom Metazoa; phylum Arthropoda; class Malacostraca; order Decapoda; family Lithodidae; genus Lithodes; species Lithodes maja. The sequence continues at coordinate 11,880 of JBAKBP010011331.1, read as the reverse complement.
ATTTTAAAATTTCTACCCGTCCTTAGTAAGGCTTCACATGGATTATATTTTTAATGTTGCTGTTCAGTGTCCATAGATTAATTGGAAGTGACGGTACAAAGAAGAATGGCAAAACAATCCAGAATAATAGAACATTAGAACATCAATAATATGCTAACGCCTGACGACTAATGCCAAATGTCACGGAATTATAGCCAGAATGGGTTAGAACATTTAACATAAGTAAAAGATTATTGAGGTAGTGAATATTATGAAATGCATGATATGGTCAGTACAAACGAAATGGGACTTGGGAAAACATTAGGCTTGCATAAATTAGAAGTGTAGAGTAAGAGAGGATATAAAAGGCCGTACAGATGATTAAGTTGTAAGTGGGATCCACAAAGAAGATGTGGAAAACAGACTGCTGCTCCGTGATAAGCATGCAAAAGTTTGGTAGATATGTGAAATAGGCTACCGTTTGCTACAGTAAAATCAATAACGACAGAAAGCTTAGACACATAATTATATAGGCACATGGCTGTGATGTGCTGATTGTCAATGGGATCAGCTGTGAATGTGCCAGTCCATGGTATAAAGACTAATATTAGTCATTATACATAAGAAAATGGGAGTCTGCAGAAAGCCGATTGGCCTAAGCAAGGCAGATCCCTGTCTCACATAACCCCAATTACAAAGCCCAATTATAGGCTGAACACTCTAATACCCTGAGGATCATCTTACCAAAACGGTTAGAGATTAACGCAGGATTACGGGGTCTGCAGAGCGCTGATTGGCCCAACCCTGCTGATCCCCTTTCACACCCAACCCTTCTCGTCCATATGCTTATCCAATTTTATCTTAAAGCTCCCTATCGTTTTTAATCCCACTATAGCATTGGTAGTCCATTCCACCCATCTACAACTCTGTTACCAAACCAATATTTGCCTATATCTTTTCTGAAACGAAATTTATCTAATTTGAAACCATTGGTACGAGTTCTTTCGCTACCACTGAGCTTTAGTACATTTGTCATGTCCCCTTTGTTAATCCCACTAACCCACTTGAACACCTCTATCATATCCCCTCTAACTCTGCGTCTCTCTAACGAATGTAAGCCTAATTTCTTCAACCTTTCTTTATACGGAAGATTTCTAATATTATGGATCATTTTTGTCATTCTACGTTGTACTCTCTCCAATGAATCTATGTCCATTCTGTAATAATGACACCAATGGGCCAGTCTGCTCATGGAGTCAGTCCTCTGAAAAAATCCCTCTTTTATGATTTTGTTTTTATGTTAATGTTTATGTAGGCCTAGTGGAACCAGGACGTGTGTTTGGCAGTTTATTCAGACGAGCATTATACTATTATATTCAAAGTAGAAAAGGAGACTATTTTATTCAGAGTAGAAAGGAATATGAAAGTCAAAGGGTAAATAATTATGACATAGTATGTGTCCCTATAATTCCTACAGAACATCCTTAAGTTGTATAAACCCTCTAATGAAAAGCCCGATTAAATTGACAAAATTAGTCAATCCTAATGGGATTAACCCACTGAGCCCCAGCTAGTTATTAATAAATGTACCACCAGGGACCAGCCGGTTTTGAATTTTTGTTTTTTCCAGAAACAATAGCAAATGGGTTAGGAATGAAGGAAAAACCACAAAAAAACAATCAAAAAGGTCAAAAATTGGTCCTACGGAGCCCCTGAAAACGGATTTTACAAGACTAAAAAATTGAAGGCAATAGCACCCAAAATTCCGGTTTTTGCGCGCTCACGCGCACGCAGTTGGACTTTGAGAGTTTTCAACCATTTTTATGGTTGTGTGGGATACTTACACAGCTCCCATACAAATCTGAGCCCTCTCGGTGCCATAGGACCGAAGTAATTGGGACCGGAGTAACACTGACGCAACTGTTGCGTCGCTGGGGTTTAGCGTTACATACATTGCTGACGCAAACGCTGCGTCGCTGGGGCTCAGTGGGTTAATGAGTATATATTTATTGATTCTCATGATAAACTAGTCTCTCTATTCACCAATGATAGTTTAGGTAAGGTATTAGTTATCATATTCGCAAACAAGTTATATGCATTCACTAAGGGGGGGGAGGGAATTAATAGGGGAAGATCTATCCTATATTGCACAGATAGTGGCAGGCAAAGTGGATAGGATGAGTTACTAAACCGAACGTGGTTGGTTTTTAGGCAAACAACCGATGGTATAGACAGGAGTGGTTAATGTGCATATTATATCAAGTCATGCTAGCTTAATAGTATTTGAACAATTTAAGTAAGGAGTTAACTAGTAAGTTAGGGCTATTAGTGGATGAGTAATGAAATTAAGAAGTTATATAAAAACAAAATCTATGTGATTGAGGGAGGCAAAAGGCAGAACTGCCTATAGCGAGTGCCTCCCCCATAGTTGAAAGAGTGACAGGGCCAAAATCAAGGGACGTTCGAGCCAAAATCCCTGGACACACAGAGTTTGAAGCAGTTTAAGTCATATGAAGAGGGAAAGACTGATTCTGGGAGAGAGTTCCAGAGCTCAGCTGTTGAGTAGAAGACAGTTTGAGAGTAACGTTTCACTCTTGGGTTGGAGAGTTGCACAGAGTAGGGGTGGGATTGAGTTGCAAGACGGGTACCACGTGCCCTATGTAAAGGAGGTGGTATACACTGGGAAAGCTCTGAGGAACACTGATTATTATAGTAGCGATAGAATAGCGAGAGAGATGTAACATTGCGGCGGAGAGGGAGAGATTGCTCGGTTAACATGAAATTAGCCAAGAGTGATATGATGGAGAGTATTACTCTGTATGATGACTATTCTATATATTTTATGCACAACATCAACTAGGACTAACTCACATGCCGTGTGTTCCTAGGCCTCCAACAGCGCAGTCTTCGACCCATGCGTGGTTGAGCTGAAAGTTTTCTTGTCTGAGAAAACAACTCTTGGTTGGGAGAGAGGTATCCCGACCAAGATTCGAACCCACTCACTCCAGGCATGTTTGGGAGAGTTGGGCACCGTAACTACTCGGCCATGAGCGGATATAAAGAAAGCAACCTTTTTTCTTATTTGAAGAACCCCCGCCAACTCGGCTAAGTGATACAATTTTAATCGTCCTGGTACTATTATGGAACCTCTCTGACATTATGAAAACAACTGATGCCCAATAGTCAATGCCCCGGTCAACAAATAGTCGAGCGAAATCAAGCCTAGTTTATTTGTGCCTCTTGGTTAACTCTGGCTTGACAGCTGGTGATCTATGTTTATATCCCATCTCCTTCAATCTCTTGCGTATAGTTTCTGTAGAAACTTGAAATTGCAAATGTTTCTTAGCTTCCTCGGCGTTGGAGAATGGATGGTTATACATATACTGTTTAATTTCTTGGTCCTCTTCTGACGTGGCTTTCCGCTTAGCTCCACTTCTATGTCGGTCTGTCAGTTGTCCTTCTTACCACCTTTTTTTGCCACCGGTAAACGTTCCGACACCCTACTCTCGCTCATCCCAACCATACTACCGCGTTCAGCAACCTTAGCAGCCTGATGAGCCATGCCTTGCTGAATGGATGACTAGGTTTGATGTGGGCAAGAGAGTATTGAGGATTTTCTGATCACCTCAGTTTCCAATAATTACAGCTTCACGTTTGTTTTATTTATTTATTTGTTTTACCGAAAAAAGTTCGACCTGGGAATATATTGCGGGAAGTGTTAATGCATGTTCTTATCATTAATAATATTACCTGATGCAGATGTTGCAAATAGAACTACTCGTATAACCCAGCACTGCAAGATGATGCAGATTATAACATACCTGTATTATCTAAAGAGTGTTAATTAGATAAAAGAACACAATTATATACACCTCATTGTTTTATCAATGAAATCAGTGAAGAATGTGGGTTTATAACACTGAACTTTGCCTTCCGTTTCTGTGTGTGTGTGTGTGCTAATTAATCTACAAATAGTGTACCGTGAAAATCGATTGATATTAATCTCAGTGAGAGAGAGAGAGAGAGAGATAGAGAGAGAGAGAGAGAGTGAGGGAGAGAGAACCTTCTAATATGATACAAACAAATACTGATAGCAATATTGTCATATGTAGCGACCAGCATGTGCGAGTACTGTGTCTGTTTGTGCCCTGGTCGTGGTAGCGCAGGCGCCACTAGCAATATTGTCATATGTAGCGACCAGCATGTGCGAGTACTGTGTCTGTTTGTGCCCTGGTCGTGGTAGCGCAGGCGCCACTAGCAATATTGTCATATGTAGCGACCAGCATGTGCGAGTACTGTGTCTGTTTGTGCCCTGGTCGTGGTAGCGCAGGCGCCACTAGCAATATTGTCATATGTAGCGACCAGCATGTGCGAGTACTGTGTCTGTTTGTGCCCTGGTCGTGGTAGCACAGGCGCCACTAGCAATATTGTCATATGTAGCGACCAGCATGTGCGAGTACTGTGTCTGTTTGTGCCCTGGTCGTGGTAGCACAGGCGCCACTAGCAATATTGTCATATGTAGCGACCAGCATGTGCGAGTACTGTGTCTGTTTGTGCCCTGGTCGTGGTAGCGCAGGCGCCACTAGCAATATTGTCATATGTAGCGACCAGCATGTGCGAGTACTGTGTCTGTTTGTGCCCTGGTCGTGGTAGCGCAGGCGCCACTAGCAATATTGTCATATGTAGCGACCAGCATGTGCGAGTACTGTGTCTGTTTGTGCCCTGGTCGTGGTAGCGCAGGCGCCACTAGCAATATTGTCATATGTAGCGACCAGCATGTGCGAGTACTGTGTCTGTTTGTGCCCTGGTTGTGGTAGCGCAGGCGCCACTAGCAATATTGTCATATGTAGCGACCAGCATGTGCGAGTACTGTGTCTGTTTGTGCCCTGGTTGTGGTAGCGCAGGCGCCACTAGCAATATTGTCATATGTAGCGACCAGCATGTGCGAGTACTGTGTCTGTTTGTGCCCTGGTTGTGGTAGCGCAGGCGCCACTAGCAATATTGTCATATGTAGCGACCAGCATGTGCGAGTACTGTGTCTGTGTGTGCCCTGGTCGTGGTAGCACAGGTGGTGGCACCTGCCTTAGACACCACGGCCCCTGCTAGACCCGACCACACAGGCTTGGGACGGGAGTGCAAACTAAACAGGTGCCACGTACCTAATATTGTCGCAAAACTTAGTTGGGCTACTGTACGTACATATTATAGGGGGAAAATAAGTTATCTCTCTTTCTCTCTCTCTCTGCTATGTCTAAAGCAGTAGGAGGTCGACACAAATTTGGTCCTTGTGAGTTGGTAATGTTCTGAGTCTAAGGAGAGAGAGAGAGAGAGAGAGAGAGAGAGCGAGAGAGAGAGAGAGAGAGAGAGAGAGAGAGAGAGAGAGAGAGAGATGGTGAGAGTGATATAAATGGGGAAGGAGAATGCATTTTCAAAGATAATTACTGGACTGTATTTAGAGCATGTGTACGCTATAATTATGATCTTATACATTCAAAGTTAAAATACCTGCTAAATAGAATCTGTATAATTTATTATATTCATATATATTTTAAGTTACAATACCCCAAAAATAATATCAAACAACAGACGATCTCCTGTACTGACAGCGCTAAAGCATTAGACGATATGTTTTAGTTTGTAATATACATACACAATTCAAAGGGATAAAAACGATCTCAATGAAACCTCTTATTAACATAGGTCCTTCATTAACTCCATAACATCATATCAGTTTAGCCAATCAAAGGTAGGAAGGCGACATGGCGCTGAAGGGGTTAAGGGAGGTAGTTGCTTCTGCTTCTCCATCATGTTTAATTAATTTAACCCTTTCACGCACCAATGACGCAGAAGTTGCCAGATTAGCAATAAGAAATAGAGTTCTCTCACTCTTATAATTACCTCTCCAAAATTAGTTTTCTGCCCACAGCTAACTCAAAGACAACTGCAGAGGTTGAAGTAACTAAACTAAAGGTTTCTAAATACCCCTGATGGTAACAAAGGCTTTAAAGTATCCCTAATAGGCTCAAATTGCGTCATATATCGGAGAGGGTTAATTAATTCAAATTTAGGGGAGGCTGAACCTTACACCCCCAATTCACCCTGTATAAGAGATTTTGTTTCTGGCATTATACCATCTTAATACCAATGGAAATACTAAGACTCGCTGAAAAATTAATTTCTCTATGTGCGTGCGCGCGCGCGCGAATTTCATCGCATTATATGAAAAATCATTCTTGACATTGAAAATTGTTCAAATTTCCCGCAATTTTTGTATGGCGTATCCTACAAGCATCCCCTACAACGTAGTGTTCTCGTTTTCCCATATTGAATAATAGAAGGGGCTGAAAAAAAAAATATAATATATATATATATTTTTTTTTGTGGCGCAATATTCAACATAAAAAAGGTTGAATCTTGGAAAATATCAGAGGGGCGGCCATTTTCAGAACACTAGACAGGTGCCATATAGTCCTATATATAGTGTGTAGAAGGGGAACGAAGCAGAGCAATATACAAAATAGTAGTTTCACTTTGAAGTTGCCAATATATGATTTCTGGAAATCGCAGAAGAAAGTAAATTTGTTTTCGTCGCAATATTTTCGCGAGAAATAGCTTAGCTACTCCTGCCAGAGACGTTTTCTATTATTTAGTTGTAAGAGAAAACGATAGTTGTATGGTATACTATAATGAAAAGAAAGCATTATAGGCCTATGGGTAATTTATTGTATATGTATATTTATTGTATATTTATTATATTGGGGGCCGGGGCTAGGGATGTCATATGGGTGTTTATGCCCTCATATGATATTCTCTATTGTTTACAGAAGCCTTTTAGACAAACAACACAAAAACAAAATTGGGCTGAGAGGGTCCAACTTGGTTGGGTGGGGAGTTATGGATGCGATATGTTTTTTTTTTTGCCCTCCTATGCCATTCTCGTATGTTGAAAGAAGCATTTTAGAAGAAACAAAAAATAATTTGAAATTTTGACTTCTGGGTTAAATGAAGGTTCAGCCTTCCCTCCTGATTAGTTTTGAGATTTATAGATGTTCGTTCGATTAGTTTGGCGATTTTAAGACCTTTCATTCCATGTCTTTGTCAATATTAGGACCTTTCGTGTAATTTAGATGTTGATTTTTTCCTGGCGAATGAGAGCGATCCTGTAATGAAGGAGGAACTGGGCTTCGGCCGATAATTGTTTCTACCGAAACATGTACAAATTTGTTTCAAAGGTGGTCTAGGAGGAGATGACTGTATTAAGCTTGATAAAGGTCTAGCGAGGAAACTAAAAATAAGTAAATAAATTGGCTAACATATCAACCCTCCCCCCTCAAGGTAAACAAGTGAGAGATAGTATAGAACAAATGGGTCACACTAAACAAAGATAACAGTAAAGTACAGTTTAGTTCCGAACAAGTAAAACAAGACGGACAGTTGTGAGCTACACGTCTATGTCATGTTCAGTAAAGAGAGGTTTGGTTATTCGGGGCATTTTTCTCCCTCAGGTTTAGCCCCATTACTTTGGGATTTTAAAACTTTCGCCCCTTTAGTTTTGCGGTTTCCAGGCCTTATGCCCCAATTCTTTGTCAATATTACGATCAGTCTTGCCATGTAGGTGTCGATTTTTTCCTGGCGAGCGATAGCGAGCCTGTAATTTGGGAGGAGCCGACCTTCAGCTGTTATATTATTCTACTGAAAAATACACACATTTGTCTCGAAGGGGGATCGTGGTGGTATTTGTTATAGCTTGTGTGACGTTAACCACTCCGTTAGAACCGCATGGCTTGTCCTACAGTGACTCGCTAGGATCGCCAGGGCAGTGGATGGGGCTACAGTTTATGTATTAGAGTGTGCTTTATTTCATATGAAAGCTCGTGTCATGGGCAGTCCAGAAAGGCTCTTTGTTTTCACCCATGTCAAGGCTTTATATATTTAATTGTAAAGTATATGTTTTGTCATTAACTAGTAATGATGGGATCTGGGAGAGAGAGAGAGAGTAGAACAGAGTGAGAGGGAGCGCGCAGTGTTTTTGTCCCGCTCGATGACGTCACGGCTGGCTGCCTCGCGGGGGTTGGTGGAGAGAGGCCTTTGCCATGCTGCAAGCTCTCTTGTTAGTGGCTGGACGACTTGCAACCGCTTTTTTCCCACGCGGCTCGAGCTGGTGCGAGTATATATACAGTTCCTCGCCACTCTCTCCCTCAGATCTGGTTTCTAGAACGCACCCATCTTTTTCACTTGCTACCTGTCCCCTGCTCCGTACCTGAGAATCTTTTCCTCTGCCTACCTCTCTCTTTTTTCATATCTTTCACCACCTTGTTATTAATATTATACCCCCTCTGGTTAACTCTGCAAAATCAGCTTCATGCTGGCCAGTTGTATTGTGCGTTAAGGTCTGATATAACCCATGTATGTTAGTTGTTAAGATAAGTGGATCACGAAGCATTGGTTGGCATTTATATTGTTTAGTACTGCTTCCTTTAGTTATTAGTGTTCTGCTGGATTAGATAATGCTAGACTAGGAGTCTGATACTGTCTTCGTGGTGCGATGCATAAGGTGTTGATTTTCGGTGTGAGCATCCTGGATTCGAATCCACAGACTGCCACATGTGTTTGTAAATTTCATTAATCGATTTTAGGAGTATAGTTGGTTGTTGGAAGGAACATAATAATTATAAGGTATTGTTTCCTATGAGTGCTGGCTTCAGTTAAAAGCGGCACGACATACCTGAGAACTGGAGTTGATTGAGTAAATTCTAGTCTGTGTGCCATTGAGAGTAGAGCATGCACGAATGAGGGTTTTTTGCCTATACCATTCTGCACTGTTCTAGTCTCGATTGTTTGTCTTTGAGGTACGCCAGGAGAACGCTTAATACTTCGGTATTAAGGTTTCTCAAGAGAGCTACCCTTCATTATAACGTAATATTTGACGCACAGACTTGAGATTTGCACCAGGCTATGCAGCATGACATGCGCACCAGTATCTCGTATCATTGACTCTAGCTAGACTTTATCAGTCACAGTAGACATTAAGTATATTAACCTAATTACTCTTTTTATGCATACCCATTTATGATTACACAAGCATTTCGCAGCCTAGTTTGATGTATTGAGACACAAACGACTTAGGCTCTTTTTGTTGATAGGAATACTGCATTGTCGTGGCGATTATTATTATTGTTGTAGTGTTTAGGATATTCTTGGCTCCGACGGCATTATATATTCTGCCTTTTTGTGTGCATAGCCTGCACGAGCATTGTTCCGCTGCCTGCCTTTTTGGGTTCCATTTCCGATACGAGCATCTTTATAGCATCTAACATTTAAAGAAGATTCCTTGTTAGTGTTGAAGGACTTTAGTGCACTTTCTTTCATGCAGGAGTGCCTGACATTTATTGATTAAAGTAACGTAAGCTGTAACTTCTCTTACCACCTTACTTTGCATACCATAACCAAGCACCTTCGGTTATAGGTAGTAATAGGCTGTTTTCACATAACATTAAGCCTAGAGTAGACGCACATTTATTGAGAGTGTGATAGCCTATTATTGCATATAGAACTCTGTAAGAGTATTTGTGTTCTTTGTTCACTGGGAATATACATCAGAGGTTGGATCTAGCGCTTTCCGTTGTAGCATTTATGCCATTACTAGTCCAATGAATAAGAGCCCTGATATATTTGAACCCCAGTCGTAACACTTGATGGAGGTCTTGGGAGGAAACTAAAATAATAAAAACATAATATATACTGTATATAAATATATGTATATATAAATTGCTTAGTTTCCTTCCTTGACCTCCATCAATCTGTACAAAAACACCCTCTAGAACCGGCCAAAGACCGGTTACTCTTAAAATTACATGCTCGCTATCGCTCGCCAGGAAAAAAACTCAACACTTAGATGGCACGAAAAGTCTTAATATTGACAACGAAATGGGATGTAAAGTTATAACATCGCCAACCTAATGAGTCAAACGTCTTAACAAAAGTGGGATTAAACACGAGGGAGAAGAGGGCCAGACAAGCCAGCCCATCTAAAGAGGTGAAATCTATCTATCTATCTATCTATTGCCTGACGCCGTGATCCCCGAAGGGGTGGCCACGAACGAACCGCCCCCATGCACCTCTGTCCCCAGTCAGTCGACGCCCCTCCCCCCAACCAGCACCGCCTTCATTCATGTAGTTCCTCACTCCATCCTTCCACCTCATATTCGGTCTACCTCTCCCCCTCTGTCCCTCCACCTCGCTCTCGTACACCCTCTTAGTCATTCTCTCGCTTTCCATACGTTCCATATGGCCGAACCATCTCAAGTTGTTCCTTTTCACACTTTCCAGCACATCTACCTCCACACCACACCTCCTTCTTACTTCCTCATTAGTCTGTCTATCCCTCCATGTAATTCCGCACGCACTCCTTAAGTAATTCATTTCCACTGCTCTCACTCTTGGTCTGAGTCTCTCAACCAACGTCCATGCTTCGCTTCCGTAAGTCAGTGTCGGGATTACCACACTGTCATGCAAGGACTTCTTCACTTCCATACTGACCACCCTATTTCTTGTTACTGCTTTTAGCGTTCCAACAACCCTCTTCCCCTGTTGTACCCTCTCCCGCACCTCTTCATCCATAGTCCCATCTTTACTCAACACACTGCCCAGATACTTAAAAGAGTTGACGATCTCCATAGCCTGACCGTTCAGCTTCACCTCACACTCTGTGACTTCACCCCTTTCGAAGACCATAACCTTGCTCTTCCCCGTATTTACCTTCAAATTCCGTTTTTCGCACACTGTTCCAAACTCATTTACCAGACCCTGCAACTCCCATTCATTATCACTCATCAGAACTGTATCATCCGCAAACAGCAGTATAGGTAGCTTCCACTCAATTCCCTCCCTTTTCAGCGATACCCCAACATCCACTGCTCTTGATAGTATTTCTTTCATAACTCCATCCATATATACAGTAAACAACCACGGGGACATCACACACCCCTGTTTCAAACCAACATTCAGGTCAAAGAACTCGCTCTGCTCACTCTCCACACGTACTGCCGCCTTTGCACCCTCATACATGCTCTTCACTGCTTTCAGCAACTTGCCCTCTACTCCGTATATTCTAAGTACTTTCCACAAACCTTCTCTATCCACTCTGTCATAGGCCTTCTCCAAGTCCATAAAGGCAACATACACCTTTTGTTTCTTCTCCAGATACTTCTCCACAACACAATTCAGGGTAAAAATCTGATCTACACATCCTCTTCCCTTCCTAAAGCCTCCCTGCTCGTCGCCTATCCATTTCTCCGTTCTCACTCTCACTCTCTCAATCACTACCCTACTGTATACCTTCCCTACTACGCTTAGAAGACATATTCCTCGGTGGTTACCACACACTCCTCTTTCCCCTTTGCCCTTATATCGGGGGACTATTATGCCAGTCTTCCAGTCATCGGATGCACTCCCCTTCTCCCATGCTAGTTTGCACATTTTCCATACCCATTCTATCACTATCTCACCACCATACCTCAACATTTCCCCACACACTCCATCTGTTCCTGGTGCATTCCCCAACTTCACTCTTTTCATGGCTTCCCACACTTCTGACCTCCTGATCCCCACCTCCTCCTCCACTACTTCTCTTCTTCTCCCTCCCATACCATATCCAGCTATGTTTGCTGGCTCTTCATTCCTTTCATTTAGCAACTCACTGAAGTACTCCCTCCATCTTTCGACTCTCTCTTGCTTCTCGGCTAGCATTCTCCCATTCTTATCTTTCACACCCTTACTGTTTCCCTTGCTACCTTCCCTAACTTTCTTGACTTCTTTCCAGAACAGTTTCTTACTCTCCCTCCATTTTACACTCAGATTCCTTCCAAATTCCTTATCTACTCTTCTCTTACTTTCCTTCAC
>JBAKBP010011330.1:0-72946 GCA_037953745.1 Lithodes maja | reverse complement strand
GTGTTGATTTTCGGTGTGAGCATCCTGGATTCGAATCCACGGACTGCCACATGTGTTTGTAAATTTCATTAATCGATTTTAGGAGTATAGTTGGTTGTTGGAAGGAACATAATAATTGATATTGGTTCAGGGGTAATTTATCGAGAGGACTTCCCTAGTGGTTAAGGCCCCATTAATTGCTCTTTCCATTCACATATGCATAGCCTACGTGAGTTGCAGTTGGGATGTGTGTACATGCTTAGATTGATATGCAGGATTCGAAGTTGCATAATAAATCGTAGGCAGTGTCCACCATTCTTTAACTGCCTTCGTGGTGCGATGCATAAGGTGTTGATTTTCGGTGTGAGCATCCTGGATTCGAATCCACGGACTGCCACATGTGTTTGTAAATTTCATTAATCGATTTTAGGAGTATAGTTGGTTGTTGGAAGGAACATAATAATTGATATTGGTTCAGGGGTAATTTATCGAGAGGACTTCCCTAGTGGTTAAGGCCCCATTAATTGCTCTTTCCATTCACATATGCATAGCCTACGTGAGTTGCAGTTGGGATGTGTGTACATGCTTAGATTGATATGCAGGATTCGAAGTTGCATAATAAATCGTAGGCAGTGTCCACCATTCTTTAACTGCCTTCGTGGTGCGATGCATAAGGTGTTGATTTTCGGTGTGAGCATCCTGGATTCGAATCCACGGACTGCCACATGTGTTTGTAAATTTCATTAATCGATTTTAGGAGTATAGTTGGTTGTTGGAAGGAACATAATAATTGATATTGGTTCAGGGGTAATTTATCGAGAGGACTTCCCTAGTGGTTAAGGCCCCATTAATTGCTCTTTCCATTCACATATGCATAGCCTACGTGAGTTGCAGTTGGGATGTGTGTACATGCTTAGATTGATATGCAGGATTCGAAGTTGCATAATAAATCGTAGGCAGTGTCCACCATTCTTGAACTGCCTTCGTGGTGCGATGCATAAGGTGTTGATTTTCGGTGTGAGCATCCTGGATTCGAATCCACGGACTGCCACATGTGTTTGTAAATTTCATTAATCGATTTTAGGAGTATAGTTGGTTGTTGGAAGGAACATAATAATTGATATTGGTTCAGGGGTAATTTATCGAGAGGACTTCCCTAGTGGTTAAGGCCCCATTAATTGCTCTTTCCATTCACATATGCATAGCCTACGTGAGTTGCAGTTGGGATGTGTGTACATGCTTAGATTGATATGCAGGATTCGAAGTTGCATAATAAATCGTAGGCAGTGTCCACCATTCTTTAACTGCCTTCGTGGTGCGATGCATAAGGTGTTGATTTTCGGTGTGAGCATCCTGGATTCGAATCCACGGACTGCCACATGTGTTTGTAAATTTCATTAATCGATTTTAGGAGTATAGTTGGTTGTTGGAAGGAACATAATAATTGATATTGGTTCAGGGGTAATTTATCGAGAGGACTTCCCTAGTGGTTAAGGCCCCATTAATTGCTCTTTCCATTCACATATGCATAGCCTACGTGAGTTGCAGTTGGGATGTGTGTACATGCTTAGATTGATATGCAGGATTCGAAGTTGCATAATAAATCGTAGGCAGTGTCCACCATTCTTTAACTGCCTTCGTGGTGCGATGCATAAGGTGTTGATTTTCGGTGTGAGCATCCTGGATTCGAATCCACGGACTGCCACATGTGTTTGTAAATTTCATTAATCGATTTTAGGAGTATAGTTGGTTGTTGGAAGGAACATAATAATTGATATTGGTTCAGGGGTAATTTATCGAGAGGACTTCCCTAGTGGTTAAGGCCCCATTAATTGCTCTTTCCATTCACATATGCATAGCCTACGTGAGTTGCAGTTGGGATGTGTGTACATGCTTAGATTGATATGCAGGATTCGAAGTTGCATAATAAATCGTAGGCAGTGTCCACCATTCTTTAACTGCCTTCGTGGTGCGATGCATAAGGTGTTGATTTTCGGGTGTGAGCATCCTGGATTCGAATCCACGGACTGCCACATGTGTTTGTAAATTTCATTAATCGATTTTAGGAGTATAGTTGGTTGTTGGAAGGAACCATAATAATTGATATTGGTTCAGGGGTAATTTATCGAGAGGACTTCCCTAGTGGTTAAGGCCCCATTAATTGCTCTTTCCATTCACATATGCATAGCCTACGTGAGTTGCAGTTGGGATGTGTGTACATGCTTAGATTGATATGCAGGATTCGAAGTTGCATAATAAATCGTAGGCAGTGTCCACCATTCTTTAACTGCCTTCGTGGTGCGATGCATAAGGTGTTGATTTTCGGTGTGAGCATCCTGGATTCGAATCCACGGACTGCCACATGTGTTTGTAAATTTCATTAATCGATTTTAGGAGTATAGTTGGTTGTTGGAAGGAACATAATAATTGATATTGGTTCAGGGGTAATTTATCGAGAGGACTTCCCTAGTGGTTAAGGCCCCATTAATTGCTCTTTCCATTCACATATGCATAGCCTACGTGAGTTGCAGTTGGGATGTGTGTACATGCTTAGATTGATATGCAGGATTCGAAGTTGCATAATAAATCGTAGGCAGTGTCCACCATTCTTTAACTGCCTTCGTGGTGCGATGCATAAGGTGTTGATTTTCGGTGTGAGCATCCTGGATTCGAATCCACGGACTGCCACATGTGTTTGTAAATTTCATTAATCGATTTTAGGAGTATAGTTGGTTGTTGGAAGGAACATAATAATTGATATTGGTTCAGGGGTAATTTATCGAGAGGACTTCCCTAGTGGTTAAGGCCCCATTAATTGCTCTTTCCATTCACATATGCATAGCCTACGTGAGTTGCAGTTGGGATGTGTGTACATGCTTAGATTGATATGCAGGATTCGAAGTTGCATAATAAATCGTAGGCAGTGTCCACCATTCTTTAACTGCCTTCGTGGTGCGATGCATAAGGTGTTGATTTTCGGTGTGAGCATCCTGGATTCGAATCCACGGACTGCCACATGTGTTTGTAAATTTCATTAATCGATTTTAGGAGTATAGTTGGTTGTTGGAAGGAACATAATAATTGATATTGGTTCAGGGGTAATTTATCGAGAGGACTTCCCTAGTGGTTAAGGCCCCATTAATTGCTCTTTCCATTCACATATGCATAGCCTACGTGAGTTGCAGTTGGGATGTGTGTACATGCTTAGATTGATATGCAGGATTCGAAGTTGCATAATAAATCGTAGGCAGTGTCCACCATTCTTTAACTGCCTTCGTGGTGCGATGCATAAGGTGTTGATTTTCGGTGTGAGCATCCTGGATTCGAATCCACGGACTGCCACATGTGTTTGTAAATTTCATTAATCGATTTTAGGAGTATAGTTGGTTGTTGGAAGGAACATAATAATTGATATTGGTTCAGGGGTAATTTATCGAGAGGACTTCCCTAGTGGTTAAGGCCCCATTAATTGCTCTTTCCATTCACATATGCATAGCCTACGTGAGTTGCAGTTGGGATGTGTGTACATGCTTAGATTGATATGCAGGATTCGAAGTTGCATAATAAATCGTAGGCAGTGTCCACCATTCTTTAACTGCCTTCGTGGTGCGATGCATAAGGTGTTGATTTTCGGTGTGAGCATCCTGGATTCGAATCCACGGACTGCCACATGTGTTTGTAAATTTCATTAATCGATTTTAGGAGTATAGTTGGTTGTTGGAAGGAACATAATAATTGATATTGGTTCAGGGGTAATTTATCGAGAGGACTTCCC
The DNA here is from genome assembly GCA_037953745.1 of Lithodes maja. Taxonomy (NCBI): domain Eukaryota; kingdom Metazoa; phylum Arthropoda; class Malacostraca; order Decapoda; family Lithodidae; genus Lithodes; species Lithodes maja. The sequence goes on along the minus strand of JBAKBP010011330.1, from coordinate 69,192 downwards.
TAGTGGTTAAGGCCCCATTAATTGCTCTTTCCATTCACATATGCATAGCCTACGTGAGTTGCAGTTGGGATGTGTGTACATGCTTAGATTGATATGCAGGATTCGAAGTTGCATAATAAATCGTAGGCAGTGTCCACCATTCTTTAACTGCCTTCGTGGTGCGATGCATAAGGTGTTGATTTTCGGTGTGAGCATCCTGGATTCGAATCCACGGACTGCCACATGTGTTTGTAAATTTCATTAATCGATTTTAGGAGTATAGTTGGTTGTTGGAAGGAACATAATAATTGTAAGGGGTAATAATGATATTGTAGTTGTTGGTTCCCATAGTAGTTGGCATGTTATAATTATGTAATGCCTTTATTGTAAGGGGTAATAATTATATTGTAGTTGTTGGTTCCCATAGTAGTTGGCATGTTATATGTAATGCCTTTATTTTAAGGGGTAATAATGATATTGTAGTTGTTGGTTCCCATAGTAGTTGGCATGTTATATGTAATGCCTTTATTGTAAGGGGTAATAATGATATTGTAGTTGTTGGTTCCCATAGTAGTTGGCATGTTATATGTAATGCCTTTATTGTAAGGGGTAATAATGATATTGTAGTTGTTGTTTCCCATAGTAGTTGACATGTTATATGTAATGCCTTTATTGTAATGGGTAATAATGATATTGTGGTTATTGGTTCCCATAGTAGTTGGCATGTTATATGTAATGCCTTTATTGTAAGGGGTAATAATGATATTGTAGTTGTTGGTTCCCATAGTAGTTGGCATGTTATATGTAATGCCTTTATTGTAAGGGGTAATAATGATATTGTAGTTGTTGGTTCCCATAGTAGTTGGCATGTTATATGTAATGCCTTTATTGTAAGGGGTAATAATGATATTGTAGTTGTTGGTTCTCATAGTAGTTGGCATGTTATATGTAATGCCTTTATTGTAAGGGGTAATAATGATATTGTAGTTGTTGGTTCCCATAGTAGTTGTAGCTGTAGTTATTGTGAGGGAGAATAATGATATTGTAGTTGTTGGTTCCCATAGTAGTTGTAGCTGTAGTTATTTTCTTCTGGATGGATACGTGGGAATTGAGGAGGTTGATGTCGTAATTGCATAAACATGGCCTCGTCGTAGTCCAGGTCTGGTTCGGGTATGGAATTCTCACCTCTGGCAGGGAGCGGCCATTTTTGATGCTGCGGTTGGAGGGGATTAGAGCGAGGGAGCGGCTCGTTTTGGGCCACACAGGTAGTGGGGCTTTGTTTACCTTTCTGCTGGTGTAGGGGAAACTTATTTATTCCTTTCTTCTGGTGTTGGGGGAACTTATTTATTGATTTTCTCCTACATTGTATGGAGGCAATTCGGCATGATGATGTTGGTGGCTCTGTGACATACGGGAGCAGGTTCTGGGGACGTCTTGGCTCATCTTCTTCCAACCCCGTCATCTCACTGGTGACCCCCCTTAAGGTAGAAGCAATAGGGGTTGAAATGCAGCACACACTGTCTCTATTTACCTTTGATCTCCCACAGACCCTGCCTATGTCCAGTAAAATTGCCTATTATTAGCCAGAGAAAAGGAAAGAAAGCGTAACATCAATGAACGGGTTAAGGGGAGTAGTTAATTATTGGTGTGGTAATAGCGGTGGTGTATTTTGGGTAACATTAGACGATTGTATGCAGCTTAGGAAGGATCTTGAGCAATCAGAGGAGTAAAAACCATCACAATTAACATTTAACCCCTAAATGTTGGCGCGCAACATAAGTCGAGTATAATAAATCTGGACTATCTGGCGGCGCGCGACATAGGTCGTGTGGCAATTTCAGCACGTAATGTTGCTGAGACAGAGAGACAAGTGGTGGCAGGAGAGTAGCGAGCGTATGACTGCTCCAGACCACCGCGGCGAACCTACTGACACGAATCCCACCTCCTCCCTCCCTCTCTCACTCGCTACATACTGAATTGTATGGGGAAAGTACCGAATTACATGCTTTTTGCACTCGTGTTGCGCGGTTGTTACAAGAAAACTAGCCATCATAAAAGGATCGTTATGGTGTCATTGGAAAGCTCTGTTTATGCCCTTTCAGGTATAGATACTTGTTTTACGCTCTGGGTCTTATTTAGGCATGAAAATGATCACGTAAACAGCCCTATTTTGGCTAAAAACACCCCGCTGGGCGGTACATATAAATAGACCGCTAGCCCGCTAATAAGGTGTAAATACTCCCACAGATCCCTTCTAATCTTAATAAAATCATCTAATGTTATCCTAAATATTATGAATAAGTGCGTCTCGAACACTGAAAGGTAATTTAACCCCTTAAGGATTGTGACGCATTTTGGCAGTTTATTCTGGCTATCATTAGACGATTTTATGCAGATTAGGAGAGATATATGGAGGTCATAGGGATGATTGAGACCATGTTTACCATTTAACATCCCCAGATCCTTCCAAAGCTGTATATAATCGTCTAATGATAGCCTGAAACAAATATCAAAACGCGTCATGATCCTACAGGGGGTTTGTGTGAGGCAAACCATTGACACCTAAATGACACAGGAGGCCTTGATATTAACAACAAAATGGGACGAAAGGTCTTAAAATCGACAAGCTAATGGGGCAAACCTCTTAAAATTTCAAATATAATGGGGCTAAACATGAGGGAGCAGGAGGTCCAGAAAAAGCAACTACTTCCCCCTTAATGACAGATAATGAGAAATCCTATATGATATCAGTGGGCTGTCGAAGCACAATTAATATAATCATGTAGAAATAAACTCTTATATAATAATTACTAACATACCTCGTGATTCAGGAAAAGATCGTCATGTTAGCAAAAATACCTGAGTACACATCAAAACGTGGCTCTTGTAAAACTTAACCCTTTCTGTACCAGCGACGTCTTATTAATTTGATTCTAGCTACACTTAGACTATCTTATTAAGCTTCGGAAGGATGTATGGTAGCTAAAAGGGTTCACTGAGATGGTCTGAAGCCGTTTAATGAGTAGATATTCCTCCTAAGCGGCATAAAATCGCCTCATAATTTCCAGAATATAATTAAAAGGACGTCATCTTTACTGGAGGGGTTAATACACATCAAACAAGACTCAGTAAAGTCAGTAGTTCTACACAACAAACATGACTCAGTAAAATCAATACACATCCAACATCGCTCAGGAAAAATCAGTACAATGAAATACAAATGCAAACAACAACAGACAAACATGGTTTACTTAATATAAGCACAAAACACACGGATCACCTCAAATTAATACACATCAAACAGATACATTCAATACACATCAAACACCTATAATTCAATGCTTCCAAAACTCAATTTATCCATCTGTCTAATCGTCACCCCCTTCCAGAAAACTATGACCTACTCTTCAGCAACATAAACATTAACCCTTCATCTACTCTTAACATTCTTGGTGTCTCTTTGCCTTCTGATCTCTCATGGAAAAATCATATTACCACTCTAGCTAAAACAGCTTCCCACAAGCTGGGTATTCTCAACCGCCTCCAGGGGTTCTTTACCCCCTCGCAGGTTTTTGCTCGGTACAGGGGCACAGTGCGTCCATGTATTGAGTATTGTTCAAACGTGTGGGGAGGATCCTCTCACACAGCATTTCTAGACAAATTAGAAAAGAAAGCCTTCCATCTCATTAACTCACGTCCACTCACCAATTATCTGCAGTCTCACTCTCTCTGCCGCAATGTTACATCTCTCTCACTATTCTACCGATATTACAATAATCAGTGTTCCTCAGAGCTTTCTCAGTGTATACCACCTCCTCTTCGTAGAGCATGTAGGAGCCGTCTTGCAACACAATCCAACCCTTACTCTGTGTAACTCTCCAACCCAAGAGTGAAACGCTATTCTCAGTCTGTTTTCGATTCAACAGCTGAGCTATGGAACTCTCTCCCAGAATCAGTCTTTCCCGCTTATGACTTAAATTGCTTCAAACTCTGTGTGTCCAGGCATATTGGCTCGAACGTCCCTTGATTTTGGCCCTGTCACTCTTTCAACTCTGAGGGAGGCACTCCCTACAGGCAGTTCTGCCTTTTGTCTCCCTCACTCACATAGAAAAAAAATAGACACCAAAAGATAAAATCAATACACAACAAACAGATAAAATCAATACACAACAAACAGATGAAGTCAATACACAACAAACAGATAAAATCAATACACAACAAACAGATGAAATCAATACACAACAAACAGATAAAATCAATACACAACAAACAGATAAAATCAATACACAACAAACAGATGAAATCAATACACAACAAACAGATAAAATCAATACACAACAAACAGATAAAATCAATACACAACAAACAGATGAAATCAATACACAATAAACAGATAAAATCAATACACAACAAACAGATAAAATCAATACACAACAAGCAGATAAAATCAATACACAACAAACAGATAAAATCAATACACAACAAACAGATAAAATCAATACACAACAAACAGATAAAATCAATACACAACAAACAGATGAAATCAATACACAACAAACAGATAAAATCAATACACAACAAACAGATAAAATCAATACACAACAAACAGATGAAATCAATACACAACAAACAGATAAAATCAATACACAACAAACAGATAAAATCAATACACAACAAACAGATAAAATCAATACACAACAAACAGATAAAATCAATACACAACAAACAGATAAAATCAATACACAACAAACAGATGAAATCAATACACAACAAACAGATAAAATCAATACACAACAAACAGATAAAATCAATACACAACAAACAGATGAAATCAATACACAACAAACAGATAAAATCAATACACAACAAACAGATAAAATCAATACACAACAAACAGATGAAATCAATACACAACAAACGGATAAAATCAATACACAACAAACAGATGAAATCAATACACAACAAACAGATAAAATCAATACACAACAAACAGATGAAATCAATACACAACAAACAGATAAAATCAATACACAACAAACAGATGAAATCAATACACAACAAACAGATAAAATCAATACACAACAAACAGATGAAATCAATACACAACAAACAGATAAAATCAATACACAACAAACAGATGAAATCAATACACAACAAACAGATGAAATCAATATTCATCAAAAGATAAATCAATATTCATCAAAAGATAAATCAATATTCATCAAAAGCCAAATCAATATTCATCAAAAGTTAAATCAATATTCATCAAAAGCTAAATCAATATTCATCAAAAGCCAAATCAATATTCATCAAAAGCTAAATGAATATTCATCAAAAGCCAAATCAATATTCATCAAAAGCTAAATCAATATTCATCAAAAGCTAAATCAATATTCATCAAAAGCCAAATCAATATTCATAAAAAGCTAAATCAATATTCATCAAAAGCCAAATCAATATTCATCAAAAGCTAAATCAATATTCATCAAAAGCCAAATCAATATTCATCAAAAGCTAATTAAATCAATATTCATCAAAAGCTAAATCAATATTCATCAAAAGCCAAATCAATATTCATCAAAAGCTAAATCAATATTCATCAATCTATCTATCTATCTATTGCCTGACGGCGTGATCCCCGAAGGGGTGGCCACGAACGAACCGCCCTCATGCACCTCTGTCCCCCGTCAGTCGACGCCCCTCCCCCCAACTAGCACTGCCTTCGTTCATGTACTTCCTCACTCCATCCTTCCACCTCTCATTCGGTCTACCTCTCCCTCTCTGTCCCTCCACCTCAGTCTCGTACACCCTCTTAGTCATTCTCTCACTTTCCATACGTTCCATATGGCCGAACCATCTCAAGTTGTTCCTTTTCACACTTTCCAGCACATCTACCTCCACACCACACCTTCTTACTTCCTCATTAGTCTGTCTATCCCTCCATGTAACTCCGCACGCACTCCTTAAGTCATTAATTTCCACTGCTCTCACTCTTGGTCTGAGTCTCTCAACCAACGTCCATGCTTCGCTTCCGTAAGTCAGTGTCGGGATTACCACACTGTCATGCAAGGACTTCTTCACTTCCATACTGATCACCCTATTTCTTGTTACTGCTTTTAGCGTTCCTACATCCCTCTTCCCCTGTTGTACCCTCTCCCACTTCTTCATCCATAGTCCCATCTTTACTTAACACACTGCCCAGATACTTAAAAGAGTTGACGATCTCCATAGCCTGACCGTTCAGCTTCACCTCACACTCTGTGACTTCACCCCTTTCGAAGACCATAACCTTGCTCTTCCCCACATTTACCTTCAAATTCCGTTTTTCGCACACTGTTCCAAACTCATTTACCAGACCCTGCAACTCCCATTCATTATCATTCATCAGAACTGTATCATCCGCAAACAGCACGATAGGTAGCTTCCACTCAATTCCCTCCCTTTTCAGCGATACACCAACATCCACTGCTCTTGATAGTATTTCTTTCATGACTCCATCCATATATACAGTAAACAACCACGGGGACATCACACACCCCTGTTTCAAACCAACATTTAGGTCAAAGAACTCGCTCTGCTCACTCTACACACGTACTGCCGCCGTTGCACCCTCATACATGCGCTTCACTACTTTCAGCAATTTGCCCTCTACTCCGTATATTCTAAGTACTTTCCACAAACCTTCTCTATCCACTCTGTCATAGGCCTTCTCCAAGTCCATAAAGGCAACATACACCTTTTGTTTCTTCTCCAGATATTTCTCCACAACACAATTCAGGGTAAAAATCTGATCTACACATCCTCTTCCCTTCCTAAAACCTCCCTGCTCGTCGCCTATCCATTTCTCTGTTCTCACTCTCACTCTCTCAATCACCACCCTACTATATACCTTCCCTACTACGCTTAGAAGACATATTCCTCGGTGGTTACCACACACTCCTCTTTCCCCTTTGCCCTTATATAGGGGGACTATTATGCCAGTCTTCCAGTCATCGGGTGCACTCCCCTTCTCCCATGCTAGTTTGCACATTTTCCATACCCATTCTATCACTACCTCACCACCATACCTCAACATTTCCCCATACACTCCATCTGCTCCTGGTGCTTTCTCCAACTTCACTCTTTTCATGGCTTCCCACACTTCTGACCTCCTGATCCCCACCTCCTCCTCCACTACTTCTCTTCTTCTCCCTCCCATACCATATCCAGCTATGTTTGCTGGCTCTTCATTCCTTACATTTAGCAACTCATTGAAGTACTCCCTCCATCTTTCGACTCTCTCTTGCTTCTCGGCTAGCATTCTCCCATTCTTATCTTTCACACCCTTACTGTTTCCCTTGCTACCTTCCCTAACTTTCTTGACTTCTTTCCAGAACAGATTCTTACTCTCCCTCCATTTTACACTAAGATTCCTTCCAAATTCCTCATCTACTCTTCTCTTACTTTCCTTCACTACTCTCTTCACCACCCTCTTACTCTCCACGTACCTCGCTCGTTTCTGTCTCTCGAAATCTTCATTCCCTCTACTACCCAACCACTCTCTAATTATGCTTTCTTCTTTTCTTCCACAGCTATTCTTACCTACTCTGTCCACCATGCTGTACCTTTCACTTCCCTCCCTCTTCTCCTCACTCCACACACCTCCTCACATGCTGCACAGATCTCATCCTTAAACACCTTGCTCATCTCCTCCACTTCCTCCATAACTTCCAGGTCGAACCCACCTAGTCGTCTTTCCACTGCTCTCCTGTACTCCTCCCTGACTTCCTCCTCCTGCAACCACTCCACCCTCCTCACCATTCCACCCTCCTCTCGCCTCCCTCCAGCTCTCCTCACCCACTTCTTTTGTATCCTAACCTTAGCTACCACTACATAATGATCAGACAGACCCCCTCCAATACCCCTATACACCCTAGCATCCATCACAGATTTCTTCATTCGTTCATCCACACATACATAATCAATCAATGACTTTCGTTCCACCACTGTCTTATCCTTCATCGTCAATATCCGTTTCCATGTGTACCTGTGGATCATTCTGTGTCGGAAGAAGGTGTTGGATATCCACAGCCTCCTCCCCACACATACGTCCACAAGTGCACTACCATTCCCATTCACCTCTGATGGTACCCCCACCCTCCCACCACTCCCTCAACTTTCCTATCACCCACCTTACCATTCATATCCCCAATCAGAAATATTCTTTCGTTCTTGTCAAACTTCTCCAGGCATGCCTCCACATTCATCCAGAACTCCTCTTTCTTTCTTTCAAGTATATCCTCTGTCGGGGCATACACGCATACAATCACCCACGTTTGTATTCCTACTTTCATATTCAATATTCATCAAAAGCTAAATCAATATTCATCAAAAGATAAATCAATACACATCAAAAATAAAATATTTTCTAACAAACAGATAAAATCAACACGCATCAAACATGACTCAGCAAGAATCAATAATCCCAAATTTGATAGGCGGCTCGCTGGCGTAGTGACTAACGTCTTGGACTTCCACCCAGAAGGTCCCAGGATCGCACCCACGCTCGGCGCATTGAAGGTTTTTCACAAGCACTGAGCCGTTACTGTCCCTCATGAGCAAGGGGATGGGGTAGTAGTACAGGACCCCAATGGAAATACGCCTAATCGGCCTTAGTTGGCTTAGCATGCGCTAGCTTTAAGAACTACAGTATTATTATTATTATTATTGTCTTTGTTATGTATTTACCTCCTGCCCATCAGAAAGACGGGCTATCAGAAAATTGTGGTAATGGAATCAGTGGAGGCCGGTGGTGGATGAGCCAATCAGGACGCCACCACCACCACCACCACCATCAGAGAGAGCTGCCTAATATTATGTGATTATCTGATTACACGCTGAGGCCTCATAACTTCTTCCTAATCGATCGTTTCAGCCTTCCTTCCCTTGCGTTTCTGTTCTTGTACCTGTGGCAAAACGCCCGAGGTCTTTGAGTGACTTTGTTTTTGTTGTTCTTCTTCGGAATCAGGGGTGTGAGGTAGATAAGACAATATATGTGTGTTTAGATATTGAGCTGATAGATAGATAAAACCATAAGAAACTCCTGTGATATATGAGATTATACACTGCATACCTAACCCTGAGACCCCCAATCTGACGTGGGTTTTGCACTCTTGTTTCATTCGTTTACCTCCAGCACCACAAGAAGACCTGCGCAATATCATCTGGGTACACGGTCAGGCCCTAGTACTGCTTCTTCCATATTTAACCCTACTTGGTCCTTGTGTCGCTCCTTTAGTTTAGGGAATTCAAGACCTTCCACCCCATTAGTTTTGTCTATAATATGACGCTTTACCTCATTAAGTTGTTGATTATTTCTGGGCGAGCCTGTATCTTAAAAGAAATCAGCCTTTGACCGGGAAATTTTTCTGTTGAAAAATGTACAAATTTAGCTTGAAGGGGGTCTGGGTGAACTTATATTTTAGCTTGAAGGAAGTTTGGGAAGAAGTTTTTGTTAGTCTAAGGGACAAACTAAAATACGTTACTCGAGACTGTTAAAAACAAGCAAAATCATCAATAACAGTTATACAAAATATCATAATAACTCACAAGACGTCAGACCAGCTAGTATTAAGCATCACCCTGTTTTCTATACTCCTCTATGTTTCTTCGATTTGTCATGCATATTTTCCTTCATTCAGTCGTTCACCACCATCAGATCTGCCCAATATTGTCTGATTACACGATGTGGTCCTATAATTTCTTGCTCTTTATCTTTCACTTCCGCATTTTTTGCTTCCTCTACTTCTTGTATTCCTTCCTTCCTTCATTCATTCATTCATTCATTTATTCAAGCTTTGTTGGTGTTCACTGCGGCCGACGTATATATATGTCATACATAATAATGCTCTACACTGTGGTCGACATAAATTTAAGTCGTCGTATTTTCCACCAGAATAAATACTCCGGGTAGGCCTCTCGTGGTCAATATAGGTACTCCCAGCAGCACGGAGTGAGTGTGGGGCCGTGGGAGGCTCGGTCATTCACTCGGTAGATCTCGAGATGGAAAGAGGTACAAAAAACTCGTCCAATCGCGCGGACTCTGCCAAGGCAGCCAGGCCACCACGCTCCTCATGTTCGACGTGTGGGCCTGAATGACTCCGCCATTGGACGTGCATTGTTAGATATATCTGTGTCTAGTGATGGATGGGGTTCCTCTGGGTCACAGTTCCTTTGATGTGACTTTTGTGGAAGTGAAGGAGGAAGTTAGGGTGGGTGGGGAGGAAATTGAAGGAGAGTAGAGTGAGATAGAGGGAGCAGTGGGGGAAAGTACGCAAATGGCGAGTGATGGAATTGAGGGAAAGCGTCACATTACCCTCCATCCATGACGAACAAGCTGCCATTCCTCCACCACCCACATCAATATTGTATGTGGGTAATTCCATCCACACCTCCACCCATGACCCTGCTGCCGATGCCGCCCATAGCGATCGTGAGGCGTCCTCAGAAGCACGGGTGGATAAGTACCCCCGTAAATGTTTTGTCTGTTTTTTTGCCTCCTGCTCATTTGTTTGTGTATTATTTTGCGTATTTTCGCCATTCTTTGCTTCTTTTTTCCCATAGCATTGACCTGAGGGTACCAACATCGATAATTGTTTATGATGTAACAAATGCTTGTTTCCTACATAAATACTTCTTTCTTTGTCTGCCACCCATTGTATATTTTGCGAATTGTGTGTTTGTGTGTATGTATTTTGTGTTGTTCTATAATTCAAGGCAAGATTTTGTTATACCATAGCATTCATCTCGGGGCGTTCACGTGGAGAATTGTCTACGCAGAAAGGCATGTTGTTTATAATCACAGTATATGTTTCCAAAGCACATTGAATTTTCACTTTCTTTCATTTTATTTGTGTTTGTGAGTGTGTTTTTTTCTTTTTTTGTGAGGTAAGTTATATTTTTAACTATTTTAATAAAATATGGGACATATACTATTATATAGTCTATTATGATGAGCTGGATCTGTCAGAGTGAGGGTTGGTGTCCTCTACTTCCCATAGCCAATTCTGACTTTACCTTTTTCATTATTCTTGTTTCTATCTTTTTTTTCCTGAGAGTGGTGAAGGCAGTGGGGCCATAATGGTGTGCCCCATAGTTCCCTAGTGTCTTACTCTCACAGCCCACTGGCACTGGTACAAGTTGGCCTTTCTCTCTCTGGGCGTAGGGATGCAGCAACCCCACCGCCCGCCACTTCGGTGGTGCAGTCAGCCTCTGTAGCAGTTATGGTGATTTCTTGTTACTACATTATTATAACACGGCTAAGGCTGGTGGGTGCGACTTCGCCAGGTGCAAGTGCTTCAGGTGGACTTCATTGAGTCTTGCTGAAACACTGTTAGCACTATTATATGCCAAAATCAGTCTCTGTGATAATATGATAGGGCTGTGTTGTGGCAAGTCTGTATTGCACTGTAATACAGTTAAGAGACTGAAACCACGCTCTCTGTGGATGAAGCAGTCTTTAAACTTGTATGTATGTATGTTTATTATTTGTTAGAGTGGCAACATGTACTGTACAGTTTCTTCGGCACTATGTCGGTTCATTTCCTGTGAACTGGCTTTGCAGGCCTATGGAATCGCCCCATTGTTTTTTTTATTTATACACATTTTGCAGTATGTTTTGGGCCAGGTATGTGCTATTTTGTAATATTCTAGTCAAATTTAGGCCATATATTTTATGTTTGGGTGACCGTGTGTACAATTTCTTTCCCGCTAGGTCGGTTCACTTCCTGTAAATGTGGCTTCATAAGCCTATTGAATCGGTCCATTATTTTTATTCATATACGTTTTTCAGTAGGGCTGGGCCAGATATGTAATATCTTTGAATATTATAGTAATATTTAGCCTATTTATTTTAGGTTTGGGCGACCACGTGCACAATTTCTTCGGCGCTAGGTTGGATCGCTTCCTGTGCATGTGGCTTCACAGGCCTATTGATCGGCCTACAATTTTTATTTCTTCACATCTGGTGGTGTAATGGTTTATATGCTTATATTCTGGGTGTGGTGTCTGAGTTCGAATCCCGGGAGGATCATATGCTTCCATTAGTTTGTTCTAGTGCATTGGGGATTGTAATGGAGGATTAATGTTAAGAATGGGGTGTTCCTTAATTGTTTATACTTTCCACAATACTTACCCACTGCGGCACAGCCACCACACGCAGCCCGTCTCGTCGTCGTCTACGAGGCCTCTCCAGTAAGGTCCCCCCTTCCCCCCCTCCCCCTCTGGGCTCTCCTAGTGACCCGCCCAGTTTACCCGACTCGCCAGATGCCGAGATCTCGGTTGGCGGTTCCTCGTTCTCGTTATCTTTGTCACCGTCAAAGCCTGAACACCGTCGTGTGCCGGTTGGCCGTGCTGCTGGCCATCCTCGTGCTTGTGTTCATTGGACAGAGCACCCAAGCCCACATGGTGGTGCACATGTGGCTGCAGGTGTTCCCGCAGGAGCAGCACCAGGTCCTGACTGTCCATACTTAGTGTACTCAAACTAGTATGAACAGTGTCGATGTTACGGAATCTGGGGTGATGTAGCGTTACTTATCGTTAATAATAATAATAATAATAATAATATTTATTCAGTCAGCAATTTACAGAGTTGGTACCACATAGTTTGTTACAAATATGACATGTACCAGCCTTGCATAATTCCAACTAAGGATAGCCCAATAAGGCCGTTAGGCGTATTTCCATTGGGGTCCTTGTGGGATTAGGTTAGCTGGGGAAAAGGGGAGGATAAAGAAATAGATACTTTAGAGAAAGTATTTCTAGGGGGTTATTTTAAGATACCTTACATCCTATAGTAAATATCAGTAATCCGTAATCAGTAATCATTTCAGTTTGGTTTGTCTATCTCTTATGTCGTATTTAGTAGTAGACATAAGCTTGGTGCTTCCTTCTCGCAGCTGTCCGGTTCAGGTGTTCCTTCAGGCTACGTCTGAAGGAATACAGTGTTCTCTTTTCACGGACTGACTGGGGTAGGTCGTTCCAGTCTTTGATGGCAGTGAAGAAGAATGTTTGCTTACCCTGTCCTTGGATTCTCGGGACCTTAAAATTAAACATCATGTTTCTTGTATTAAGTCCACTCCTCTCATTTGCTTTAACAAAATCATTCTTTAGATACTCTGGAGCTCTGTCATAGAAAATTTTGAAGGCATTAGTTAGCCTCATTTGTTTGGCCCTGTCAGAGACATTGAGCATACCTAGTGACTGAAGTTGTTCCTGGCCAACATGTGATCTGGGTCCTAGTTTCAGCATGAACCTAACCATTTTATTTTGAGTGACCTGAAGTTTGTGCTGTGCTGATTTAGATGATGCAGAGTACCAGGATGACACAGAATAGTCAAAATGACATTGAACAAGCGCTTGGCAGAGGGTCTTTTTGGTCGCCGCGGGCAAGCATCCCACCTGTCTATACAGGTATTTTATACGTGCTCTACACTTACTCAGGATAGATTCCAAAATTGTTTCACCTGACAAACTCGCGTCCAGTTTCAGTCCGAGATATTTAACTTGTGACACTGTTGTTATAGGAATATCATTACAGTTGACCGAGAAGCCCACAATGTCTTTCAGTTTGCGTTTTGTTCCACATAAGATGGCTTCCGTCTTGCCCAGGTGAAGAGATAGTCTATTGTCCACTAGCCATTCACTACATGATGCTAGTTCTTTGGAAAGTGAAGCGGCAATACTTATTGGGTCTTTTCCTGAAACCAGAAGCACGCTGTCGTCTGCATACAGTAATAATTTACATGAGACGCTCAGTTCCATGTCGTTCACATAACAGAGAAAGAGTAAGGGACCAAGGATGCTTCCCTGCGGGACCCCACAGTTAATTGGCATTGGATCAGATATATTATCATCAATTTTGACTCTTTGGGTTCTACCACTAAGATAAGATTTAAACCAGTTCACAGACCCTATGCCCATAGCTTGTAGTTTATTACATAGGATATCATGGTCTACTGTGTCAAACGCTTTTTGTAGATCAAGAAGAACCATACCGGTGTAGTTACCTTTAGACATTTCTTTACGAATGTGATCCGTTAAGTGGATGAGACAGGAGTCTGTCGAGTACATGCATCTGAAACCTGATTGAAACTTATAGAATAGATCATTTTGTTTGAGGTAGTGTTCAATTTGGGTGTATACCGCTCTTTCAAGGATTTTAGATACAATACATAATATGCTAACTGGTCTGTAGTTGCCAACTTCTAGTTTATTTCCTTTCTTGAATAGAGGGGTTACAATAGCTTCCTTCAGTTCAGCAGGTACTGTGTTGGTGTTAATTGACAAGTTGATGATGTGGGTTAGGGGGCCTGCTATACCAATGGCTCCATCTCGTAGAAATTTGGCAGGAATTTTGTCTGGTCCTGTGCTCTTATGTACATTTAGGTTAGACAGCTCGTCAAAAGTGTATTTTGGTGTAACATTTTGCAATCTAAATGTGTTCGGGTGTATGTCTTTATCTCTGTAGAAATTACGAAAGGTGGCCGTTGTTGTCGTGTATTTATTGAGAGGTTGAGGTAGGTTCTGTGCAAGTGTGTTTGCTATGGAAGTGAAGAAGGAGTTGAAGTAGGTTGAAATTTTTCGTTTATCGTGGCAAACCTGATCATTAATGGTGAGAGCAATATTAGTGTTAGACGAATCCCTTGTCTTGTTGCTGTAGCCTGTTGTTTTTAGGTGCCTCCATAGTTTCTTTGGGTTATTCTGATATTCCTCTGCCTTATTGTGAAAATAATTATTTTTCGCTGATTTCATTTTCCTACTTAGTTTATTCCTGGCCCTGTTGAACTCATGTTTCAGACCTTGATCCTGTCTATGTTTCGCTAGCCTTTTTAACAGATTGTCTCTGTGTTCCAGATGGTGTAGTATGTCATTGTTGATCCATGGGTCTGACCTTGCTTTAATTCGTATGTCTTTCAGAGGAGCTATTTCGTCTAGGATGTTTGTGATGATGGTTCTGAAGCCAACCCATGCGTCATTAACGTTTGTACTTCCAAACACTGGAGACCAGTCTGTATTCCATAAAATGTCCAGAAATGTTTCCTTATTGTAGTTTCTGAGTGACCTTGTTTTGATAATCTTGTGATTCTCTAGGGTAATTTTTGTGGTTTTCCGTGTGCAATATGTGACGAAGTGATCACTTATCCCAGTCTGTATAACCCCTGATTGGGATATTTTGTCCTCTCTGTTACAGTTTATGTGGTCTAATATTGTGGCAGTGTTCTCAGAGATACGTGTGGGGGTTGTGATGAGTTGTTTGTGATTGTGCATTGTCAGTATATGCCTATATTCTCGTACAAGCCTATCATTTCGTTGTTTGTAACACAGGTTAAAATCCCCTAGTATGATGGATTCATTCCGAGGGTCTAGCGATGACAAAGTTCGTTCAAATTTGGTCAAGAATTGTGTGTCGGCTGGTGGCCTATAGCATACCCCAATTGTGATGGGTCTTGTCCTCAGCAGGTGTAGGTCGATCCACAGAGCTTCGTGATTTTCTACATGGAGGTCGGTCCTAGTTGTGTGTGTGAGGTTGTTTTTTACATACAGACATACTCCTCCCCCATGCCTATTGCGATCATTCCTAACCATGTTGAAACCTTGAATGTTTATTTCACCATCGTTTATACTTGAATCCAGCCAGGTTTCTGTGATTGCAATTATTGAAGCTTTGGCCTTATTAGCTAACAAGTTTATTTCTGACAATTTATGGTACATTGATCTGGCGTTAATGTGGATAAGATGGAGCCCTTTGTTGGTGAACACTCTGTATTCATCTTTGATTTTGAATGTGTCCTGGCAGGATTCTGAGTTGTTAATACTTGGATCATTTACATTAATATTCGGTAATGAATGCAAGGCACACTTATTGCAAAGGAATTCCCGTTCATCACTGTTGGTCTTCTTAGAGATGCACTTCATGTGAGCTACCTGTTTACACTTTACACAGTTTTGGATCTTCTGACGTCGTGTTATGAGTGATTCACAAATAAAACAAATGGTTTCGCGATGTTGTACAGCTGAGTTCCTACATTTAACACATTCAACTTTGTTTCTACTGTTAACGTAAGTACATCGGTTATGAACAATTTCATTACAACTGTTGCATTGTAAAAGTGAACTCCTATTGTTGAAACCAATATTACAGACTATACATAGTTTTTTCTTACTGTTTATCATACGTCTGGAGGTGTGGTTTGGTCCGCGTCGATCAGCTGTTTGTGCGGGAGAGGGTAGGGGATACTCGCGGTCGGGCTGTGGTTGTTTGCTGTTGTTGTTGTTTTCATTGTCCGTTGATGCTGCTTCCCTGTAGATGTATTTGCGAGTGCTACCTGTTTTTATTGTTGTTCTTGTTGCATGTTGTGCTACTTGGGTCGCCGATATCTGTGGTATTAATGGTAATGCTGTGGGTAATGTAGAGTTGGTGGAGTGGGTAATTGCTAGTTCCCTGCATTTATCGCATTCCATTTCTTTTCTGCTGTTAACATAAGAACATCGATCATGTGCTGTTTCATTACAAATACTACATGGTGATGTTGGACTCCTTTTGTTGAATCTAATATCGCACACTGTACATAGATTCTTTGTATTGTTCGTCGTACGTCTGGCAGTGTGATGATCAGCTGTGCTACTAGGGTGGGGACTGTCTGTGGCTATGTCTCCCCCTGTGACCCCTCCCTGCCCCACCTGTATTTGCTGTTTGATGATGTTGTCCTTATTCCTGGCTGCTAATGCTGCTAATGCTGCTCCATTGTTGATGTTGTTGCGACTGATGCCTTTCTTCCTAGCTGCTCCAGTTACATGTTGAGCCACCGATAGTGTTGGATTGTGTTGTGGGTTGAATTGGAGCGTGACGGGAGACTGGGTCGCCGACCGTGTTGGGTTGTGTTGTGGGTTGAATTGGAGTGTGACGGGTGGCTGGGTTACCTGCTGGCCCAGTTTGTTATAACGAATTTTACTGCTAGGGACTGTTGAAATGTCGGTGTCTGCCTTACTTGTTTGGTGGTGAGGTTTCTTCAACGTTGAACTAGGGCCGGGGTTGGTCTCTACATCTCCGCAGCTAATTAGAGTGTAGCACAATAGGTGTTGTAGCGAGGTTGTGCCAGAGTGTTTGCCCAGTCGCGGCATCTTCCCGATATATGAAATAGACCAGGCAGGAATGGTGACAGAAATTTCACTCGTGTGTGATTTCTGTGTGACGAGGTCCCTCAATACTTGTTTAGGGTTGACCTGGTACACTACCGGTCCCCTCTGCACCTGTATATCAGCATAGCCCCTCTGGATGTTGAGAAGGATGATACATAGAGAGAGGGCTACGCCCGCACCCTTCATCCCTCCCGCCATCTCGCATGATTCCGTAGTCTTAAGTTGAATGCTTCCATAACCTTGGTCGAACGTTCCATGAATGGGTAGAATATTACGTAATCTGGGGTGATGTAGCGTTACTTATCGTTCCGTAGTCTTAAGTTGAATGCTTCCATAACCTTGGTCGAACGTTCCATGATTGGGTAGAATATTACGTAATCTGGGGTGATGTAGCGTTACTTATCGTTCCGTAGTCTTAAGTTGAATGCTTCCATAACCTTGGTCGAACGTTCCATGATTGGGTAGAATATTACGTAATCTGGGGTGATGTAGCGTTACTTATCGTTCCGTAGTCTTAAGTTGAATGCTTCCATAACCTTGGTCGAACGTTCCATGATTGGGTAGAATATTACGTAATCTGGGGTGATGTAGCGTTACTTATCGTTCCGTAGTCTTAAGTTGAATGCTTCCATAACATTGGTCGAACGTTCCATGATTGGGTAGAATATATTATTCTATAGTTGTATATGGGAAAGTATTGTAGGATTATAATTCCCATATATATATATATATATATTTGTATTATTTAAGATTGTTCATAAGTATCTCATTGTAAAAAAGATGGGATACATTTTCCATAATTATGTTATGCGCGTGCACGGTATGTCACGACAGAGACAAACATAACGCGCTCGCACACTCTCCAACCAACCTCCGTCCCAGCTACACACGCTAAGCCTTCTTTCCTTAGTTACTTCACCAGGTGTTTTCGCTTCACTTTTCATCTCATACTCCATATAGTCACTACATCATCATCTTTGTTAATTAGCACAACTTAATGTAAATATCTAGCCTATCCTAGCCTATTGTAGCCTATTTTCATACACTGTTTACCTTACTAACCACTTCGAGTCATCTAGCCTATTTTCCGTCATCCTCCAATCACCAGCTGAGTTCATCAAAGGGTAAATATTCTATATGGTTAATCTTTCTTCAATATCAATAATATACAGTCCACTTATCTAAATTAACCATATAATTGGTCCTTAAAGCTTTCACTAGTTTGCCCCGAGGGGGGGGGGGGGGAGTTATTCGGCGGTCGGTAGTTGCCTTGCTTGGAGTGGGGCTGGCCTATCCCTGTTTTTGTCATGAGTCCTACTACGTCCTCCAGGCCCCGGTCTTTTGGCCCCATGGGGTTGTCGGGTTTTTTTCGTCCGCTCTTTGCTCTGGCCGCCCCAGGTGCCTTACCACCAGTGGGACAGGATGTGGAAACTAGTGGATAGGTCAGGGCTGCGACGGGAGTTTTACCCAGAATGAAAAGTTATAAATCTGAATCAGTACAGTACTCAAAACAATAATTAGCCTACGTTAAATGCTTTTTCGGGCTCATTAAATTATATTAAAACTACTTTAGCCCTAGAAAATCTTGCACAATTGGCACGGCATTAAGATTAAATTCATCCATACTGTACTGTATAATAATTCATCCATACTGTACTGTATAATAATTCATCCATACTGTACTGTATAATAATTCATCCATACTGTACTGTATAATAATTCATCCATACTGTACTGTATAATAATTCATCCATACTGTACTGTATAATAAATCATCCATACTGTACTGTATAATAATTCATCCATACTGTACTGTATAATAATTCATCCATACTGTACTGTATAATAATTCATCCATACTGTACTGTATAATAATTCATCCATACTGTACTGTATAATAATTCATCCATACTGTACTGTATAATAATTCATCCATACTGTACTGTATAATAATTCATCCATACTGTACTGTATAATAATTCATCCATACTGTACTGTATAATAATTCATCCATACTGTACTGTATAATAAATCATCCATACTGTACTGTATAATAATTCATCCATACTGTACTGTATAATAATTCATCCATACTGTACTGTATAATAATTCATCCATACTGTACTGTATAATAATTCATCCATACTGTACTGTATAATAATTCATCCATACTGTACTGTATAATAATTCATCCATACTGTACTGTATAATAATTCATCCATACTGTACTGTATAATAATTCATCCATACTGTACTGTATAATAATTCATCCATACTGTACTGTATAATAATTCATCCATACTGTACTGTATAATAATTTAAATCTAGATCAAAATTATACTGAAAAATAACTTCTTTAAAATTTAAAGGTTATTCATTCACACATTTGTCTAAATTCTACTCTCGTCGTGTGCCCTGGAGGCAGGGTATTATGATAGCTGATAGGCTGAGTGTGTGTTAATCCAACTCAAAACTTTTTTCCTTGTGACTTCTTGAGATGAACTTTTCTTGTGTACAATTATCACATTTATTAAATTTAATAATATAGAATTAGCGGTACCCATTGAGTTTAGCCTGTTTAAATTACCCTATAGGCTCTCTCTCTCTTCAAATTCTTGAATTGATTATAGCGTTAAACGGTACCTCTCTTTTTTTACATCTGGAGACTTTTGGCCTATACTGTATTGTACTAAATTTCCCTCCCGGCTTTTCTTAACTTATGGCGTAATGAATCTATAATTTTATAACTATTATGTAAAGAGTAAAACTGAAAGGCTCCAGATTGCTAGTCTACATTGCGCACAATTCTTATTCCGCATTTTTCGTGAGGGTGTTTTATTTTTAGCTCGCGATTTAATTTGATTTCTCGGAGTACTGTATTGTCCGCAACTTAGTCGGTCTGGCATTGATAGTTTGATAGTTTGATTTAACGTCAATAAATTTCCTTCCCGTATAATCATGGCTAAAAGTGTACAAAAGCGTCGGGCTGGGCTTAAGGGCTCTTTGACGGTCTTGACCTCTGACATTGACGAATTCCTTGATTCGGCGTCTAGAGTGGAGGTGGAGGCCAGGTTGCTCAGTATTCAAAAGCAACTTGACAAGTATGAGGTCACACAGGAGGACCTGGCAGACACTTACGAGGACGCAGAGTATATCGAGGTGATAAGAGAGGATACCCTATATATGGAGGGCATACAAGTAATCGTTGCCACACTGAAGGGGATCTTGACACCAGAGGTCAAGAAGGAGGTAAAGAAAGAGCCAAAGAAATCCGCAGTCAAATTACCACATCTTACTCTTCCAAAATTTGAGGGTGATGCCACATTGTGGTCGGGATTTTGGGAGATGTTCAAGTGTACCATCCATGACAATCCCGACCTCACAGATATACAACGCTTCACCTATCTAAAGGGTCAGCTTCTGGGTGATGCACATAAGCTAGTCGAAGGATTCATTATCGAAGGTGCAAGCTATGCCCCAGCAATTGAGCTCCTGCAAGAGACATATGGGCATCCAGATCGAATCAAGGCAGCTTATGTTACCAAATTCAATCAATTAGTGTCACCCAAACACCAAACAGCTGACCTGAAGGACTTCTATGCCAATACAGAGAGTGTGATGAGGTCAATCATTAGCCATGGTTTTTGTGTGGTGACTCTTGTCAATAAGTTACCATCACCACTAAAAGAAACCATAAAACGGGAAATGGGAGACTCGAGCCTGGATTATAAGAAATTCACCCATTGCTTCCAGGCTGAAGTGTACAATATGGCGGGTCAAGACAGAGTAGGGGGTACACCCATGGCTACGGCGACGTTTACCGCCCAAAGTGAGTACAGGAAATTCAACTGTGTTCTGTGTAGTGGCACCAATCATTTATGGTACAAGTGTATGAAGTATAAGACAGGGCCTCTTAAAGTTAACAGAGCCCGTCAACTACGTCTCTGCACTGGGTGCTTTTCAAAAGAGCATGGCCATTCGGGTTGTACTAATCCTAACATAAGAAGCTGCAAGTTTTGTAAGGGCAAACACTTTCATTCCCTGTGTACACAAAAACAAGGGAAAGAAAGTAGACCAGCGGAGGATAACACCAAGAGAGAGCAAACTGCTGCTACTTCAACTAAAATGTCTGTTGCCACAGGTAAAAATACAGTAATCTTGCCCACCGTACAGCTGCCGGTAAAGAGTAAGGATAATAATTGTGTTAAAATCAGACCGCTACTTGACCAATGTTCTCAGAGGACCTTTGTGAAGTCTTCTGTTCTATCCTCCCTTTCCTACTGAAGGAACTCCCTAAAGGAACTGAGGAGTTATGTCTTCACGGATTTACCGGGAAACAAGCCTCTAGGGAATATAATGTTGTGGCACTGCAATAAAAAACACAGAGGTAAATTTCATCATCTAGACGCAATAGTGGTTGATGAATTGCCAGAACATAAAGGTGAACTTAACCTAAAGTCTAAACTGGTTAGTTTACAAAGTAAAGGCATAAAATTAGCCGAACCTCACGCAACGGACACAGATCAGCTGGAGCTGCTCATCGGTGCAGATCACTACTACAATATAGTGCGACCTGGGTATAAAAGGTCGGGTAGCCTAATTCTGCTTCCTACCAAGTACGGGTACGCCATAAGTGGTTCATATGTGACACAGCCTACCAGCTCCAGCACAGAAGTAATTACTGTATTGAAAGTAGCAGTAACCCCAATGGACGAATACATGTCCACTGGTAATATTCCACCATGCAAAAATGACTTAAACGTTTTGTGGGAATTAGATCACATCGGGATAACCCCTAAGGAATACTCACAGGTTGAGCGTCAAGCACTATCACCGTATGAGGATACCGTTACCCTCTCATTCGGCGTTCAGTGCGCGCAATATTCGCAGATTATTAACAAATTTGCTTGAGTATGACGGCTAAACTTTTTGACCCCTTGGGGATAGTTCTACCGGTGTCGATCAAATCAAGATTATTCCTTCAGCAATTATGGAGGATAAAATTAGGTTGGGATGAGATTTTGACTGGCGATCTGGTTCAGGAGTGGGAAGACATTATTTTGGATCTTCGTCTCTGTAAGGGTTTTAATTTTCCTCAGAGAGTTGTCATGGACCATCCTGTTTCCATTCATGCCTTCTCAGACGCTAGCAAGGTCGCGTACGGCACCGCCATATACTTTGTTGACACAAGTGGCAGCCGTCTAGTCATGGCGAAGGCGAAAGTCGACCCGATCAAATCCCTTTCCATCCCAAAATTAGAGCTGACTGCAGTTCTGTTGGCTGCTAGACTCGTTCACTTTGTAGAGGAAACTTTTAAAAATTTGCTAAATATCTCGGAGACAGTTATGTGGAGTGACAGCCAAATTACGCTCTACTGGTTACATAGCCGAAAGAAGCTACCAGTGTACGTCACCAACCGTGTCGACGAAATTCGTACCCTGCTCCCAACCGCACAGTTCCGGTATGTGTCTACCAAAGAGAATCCAAGTGACTGCATTACTCGTGGTGTCTCTGCTAAATTTCTCAAATCTTCTGCGTTGTGGTGGAATGGCCCATACTGGCTTAATGATCCCAACGAATGGCCAGAGAATATAGATTTGAGTGAGCAGCACACTGCTATTGTGGCACCGGTAATTGACTCGGTGCCTGACGAAGACACACGGTTATGGGACTGGGATAGATTCAGCAGCTATGAGAAGTTACAACGTGTTACAGCATGGGTGATACGATTTGTAGAAAATGTAAAAGCAAAAATTAAAGGCACACCGCCCACAGGTAGTGCTTACCTCAATGTGAAGGAGATCAGAATTGCAGATAAATTATTACATAAGCTCTGTCAACAAGAAATATATACGCAGGAATATAAATTACTGGTTAAGGGAACAAACTCTAGGAATAACCTGATCAACCAGTTGGGCTTACACTTGAAGGAGGACTTGATACATTGCGGAGGCAGATTACGATTGGCAGCCCTCTCTGAGGCAAGTAAGTATCCAATACTAGTGCCCCCCAATCATCCCTTCACCCATCTTATCATCGATAGGTGTCACCGACTCTGTTGTCATTATGGGGTTGGTCATATAGTCACCTATGTAAGACAACGATGGTGGGTGCCTAGAATCAGGCAGGTGGTCAAGAAAGTCCTTCGCAAATGCTTAACCCTCCAGCCCCGGCTACGCATTACATAAATATTCCCCGAAACCCGGGTGTTTTGGCCGAAAAACGTCTAGGCTAGGCTACCGTATATTTGTTATTCTGACAACTTCCCGAATTCCCACGCATCCCCAAGCGTAGCTGTGTTATTTACCTGTAGAATGGCGTTAAGTAGAGCTCTCTAAGTCAACTGGTTGAGTTGTGATGATGATTTCATTGGAGATAACTTTATGGCAAAAACAGCCACTTTACACTACTTTTCGATACTTAACAACAACATACAGGCACACACGAACAAGCGACGCTCTCCTTCTTGTGGCCGGAGATGTGGGGCGTCGGTCCAGCCGGCTGTTGTTTACATGCGTCGGACCGACGCCTCGCACACCAAGCTCACAGGCTTTGACGTCATGGGTGTTTAAGAGCCCTTCCAGGCAGCTTGTGTATGCTTTTTTATGGGCGTTCAAGAGCCCTTCCGGGAACAGATGGTTAAAGTGTAGAAGAGTACAGGGAACACATTATGATCCCGTCGGAATTCCTCCCTTACCAAACCTGCGAACCACCCCAGGTGACCCTTACAAAGTTACCGGGGTTGACTACAGTGGAGCAATCCCTGTGAAAGATTCACCCAATCTTAAGGTGTATATGATACTTTTCACCTGTGCTGTTACCAGGTCAATTCACCTGGAACTGGTCACCAACCTCATTTGTGATAGCTTCCTACATGCCTTCCGAAGATTCTGCAGTAGACAGGGATATCCGCGTATCATGCTGAGTGACAATGCAAAGACTTTCATAGGGGCATCTACATACCTCAAAGAAGTGAGCAACAATCCTAAGATTCAGACCTGCCTAGTGGATGTAAAATGCGAATGGTGTTTCATTCCCGCCAGAGCGCCTTGGTTTGGCGCCATATGGGAGAGAGCCATAGGCATCATGAAGGCGGGTATGAAGAAGGTGTTGGGTAGAACTCTCATCTCGATTGAGGAACTCAACACCATACTCTTGGAGATTGAAGCCACCGTAAATGATCACCCTCTATACTATGCTTCTGGTGATTTGGAAGACCTTACCCCAATCACACCCTCAGTATTGGTACGTGGATACAGACTGCGGGATCTTCCTGAAGAGCATGACGAGGATACTATGGAAGATCCAGACTACATAAGTAAGGACGTGATATCGGCCCGCTACAAATACATTCGTAAATTATCGAGAGATATTTGGCATCGCTGGTCAACAGAATATCTGGTGACTTTAAGGGAAGCGCAAAAGAATAAACTAACACCATTAAAAGGTCATTGGCCTAGGGTAGGGGACGTGGTAACCATCCATGAGGAGGGCCCGCGCGCATTTTGGAAATTGGGTCGGATAGAGGAGTTGTTACCAGGTCGTGATGGTGAGGTTCGGGTAGCAAAGGTTCGCACCAGGACTGGAGTAATCACATGGCCAACAGTCCGACTATATCCTCTTGAGGGTGACCTCGATCGCAAGGACACTCCCTCGGATCAGTTATCCATTGATGTCCCCTCTCTGGCTTCTACTTCGGCGCAGCCTGTTGACGCGTCCGGTGGACGCCCACGTCGACAGGCAGCCCAGATATCCTCCCAAGCTTGGAGGGATAAGATTGCCTCCGGGCAAATCTAATCATGTAAAAATTTTATATTTTCTGTTGGTGGGAATATGTCCATACTTAGTGTACTCAAACTAGTATGAACAGTCTCGATGTTACGTAATCTGGGGTGATGTAGCGTTACGTATCGTTCCGTAGTCTTAAGTTGAATGCTTCCATAACATTGGTCGAACGTTCCATGATTGGGTAGAATATATTATTCTATAGTTGTATATGGGAAAGTATTGTAGGATTATAATTCCCATATATATATATATATTTGTATTATATAAGATTGTTCAATATTCATCAAAAGCCAAATCAATATTCATCAAAAGCTAAATCAATATTCATCAAAAGCCAAATCAATATTCATCAAAAGCTAAATCAATATTCATCAAAAGCTAAATCAATATTCATCAAAAGCCAAATCAATATTCATCAAAAGCTAAATCAATATTCATCAAAAGCTAAATCAATATTCATCAAAAGCCAAATCAATATTCATCAAAAGCTAAATCAATATTCATCAAAAGCCAAATCAATATTCATCAAAAGCTAATTAAATCAATATTCATCAAAAGCTAAATCAATATTCATCAAAAGCCAAATAAATATTCATCTATCTATCTATTGCCTGACGCCGTGATCCCCGAAGGGGTGGCCACGAACGAACCGCCCCATGCACCTCTATCCGCAGTCAGTCGACGCCCCTCCCCCCAACCAGCACCGCCTTCGTTCATGTACTTCCTCACTCCATCCTTCCACCTCTCATTCGGTCTACCTCTCCCTCTCTGTCCCTCCATCTCGCTCTCGTACACCCTCTTAGTCATTCTCTCACTTTCCATACGTTCCATATGGCCGAACCATCTCAAGTTGTTCCTTTTCACACTTTCCAGCACATCTAACTCCACACCACACCTCCTTCTTACTTCCTCATTAGTCTGTCTATCCCTCCATGTAACTCCGCACGCACTCCTTAAGTAATTCATTTCCACTGCTCTCACTCTTGGTCTGAGTCTCTCAACCAACGTCCATGCTTCGCTTCCGTAAGTCAGTGTCGGGATTACCACACTGTCATGCAAGGACTTCTTCACTTCCATACTGACCACCCTATTTCTTGTTACTGCTTTTAGCGTTCCTACATCCCTCTTCCCCTGTTGTACCCTCTCCCGCACTTCTTCATCCATAGTCCCATCTTTACTCAACACACTGCCCAGATACTTAACTCCTTCAGACATATTATGTTCCAGTAAGTCCACGGAGGCGGGAGCCCAGTATCCTTGCCACCATCTCGCACTACACTCACAACAACACTGCGGCCGTTAGAATTATCGGAGGTGGCTGAGGTTGCCACCAACGGTTTTATCGTAAGCTAACTTATCGGACTTACTGAGCTCCATATGACGCTAGAGCATCATATAACTTATTAGAGAGCCATGGAGATAAGTCCATATGACGCACTAGCGTCATATGAGTTTTTGGCGCACTCGGTCATATGACGCTACCGCGTCATATATGTCTGGAGGAGTTAAAAGAGTTGACGATCTCCATAGCCTGACCGTTCAGCTTCACCTCACACTCTGTGACTTCACCCCTTTCGAAGACCATAACCTTGCTCTTCCCCACACTTACCTTCAAATTCCGTTTTTTGCACACTGTTCCAAACTCATTTACCAGACCCTGCAACTCCCATTCATTATCACTCATCAGAACTGTATCATCCGCAAACAGCACTATAGGTAGCTTCCACTCAATTCCCTCCTTTTTCAGCGATACACCAACATCCACTGCTCTTGATAGTATTTCTTTCATGACTCCATCCATATATACAGTAAACAACCACGGGGACATCACACACCCCTGTTTCAAACCAACATTCAGGTCAAAGAACTCGCTCTGCTCACTCTCCACATGTACTGCCGCCTTTGCACCCTCATACATGCTCTTCACTACTTTCAGCAACTTGCCCTCTACTCCGTATATTCTAAGTACTTTCCACAAACCTTCTCTATCCACTCTGTCATAGGCCTTCTCCAAGTCCATAAAGGCAACATACACCTTTTGTTTCTTCTCCAGATATTTCTCCACAACACAATTCAGGGTAAAAATCTGATCTACACATCCTCTTCCCTTCCTAAAACCTCCCTGCTTGTCGCCTATCCATTTCTCTGTTCTCACTCTAAATCTCTCAATCACCACCCTACTATATACGTTCCCTACTACGCTTAGAAGACATATTCCTCGGTGGTTACCACACACTCCTCTTTCCCCTTTGCCCTTATATAGGGGGGACTATTATGCCAGTCTTCCAGTCATCGGGTGCACTCCCCTTCTCCCATGCTAGTTTGCACATTTTCCATACCCATTCTATCACTACCTCACCACCATACCTCAACATTTCCCCACACACTCCATCTGCTCTTGGTGCTTTCTCCAACTTTACTCTTTTCATGGCTTCCCACACTTCTGACCTCCTGATCCCCACCTCCTCCTCCACTACTTCTCTTCTTCTCCCTCCCATACCATATCCAGCTATGTTTGCTGGCTCTTTATTCCTTACATTTAGCAACTCATTGAAGTACTCCCTCCATCTTTCGACTCTCTCTTGCTTCTCGGCTAGCATTCTCCCATTCTTATCTTTCACACCCTTACTGTTTCCCTTGCTACCTTCCCTAACTTTCTTGACTTCTTTCCAGAACAGATTCTTACTCTCCCTCCATTTTACACTAAGATACCTTCCAAATTCCTCATCTACTCTTCTCTTACTTTCCTTCACTACTCTCTTCACCACCCTCTTACTCTCCACGTACCTCGCTCGTTTCTGTCTCTCGAAATCTTCATTCCCTCTACTACCCAACCACTCTCTATATGCTTTCTTCTTTTCTTCCACAGCTATTCTTACCTCTTCTGTCCACCATGCTGTACCTTTCACTCCCCTCCCTCACCTCCTCACATGCTGCACAGATCTCATCCTTAAACACCTTGCTTATCTCCTCCACTTCCTCCATAACTTCCAGGTCGAACCCACCTAGTCGTCTTTCCACTGTTCTCCTGTACTCCTCCCTGACTTCCTCCTCCTGCAACCACTCCACCCTCCTCACCATTCCACCCTCCTCTCGCCTCCCTCCAGCTCTCCTCACCCACTTCTTTTGTATCCTAACCTTAGCTACCACTACATAATGATCAGACAGACCCCCTCCAATACCCCTATACACCCTAGCATCCATCACAGATTTCTTCATTCGTTCATCCACACATACATAATCAATCAATGACTTTCGTTCCACCACTGTCTTATCCTTCATCGTCAATATCCGTTTCCACGTGTACCTGTGGATCATTCTATCTCGGAAGAAGGTGTTGGCTATCCACAGCCTCCTCCCCACACATACGTCCACAAGTGCACTACCATTCCCATTCACCTCTGATGGTACCCCCACCCTCCCACCACTCCCTCAACTTCCCTATCACCCACCTTACCATTCATATCCCCAATCAGAAATATTCTTTCGTTCTTGTCAAACTTCTCCAGGCACGCCTCCACATTCATCCAGAACTCCTCTTTCTTTCTTTCAAGTATATCTTCTGTCGGGGCATACACGCATACAATCACCCACGTTTGTATTCCTACTTTCATATTCAATATTCATCAAGAGCTAAATCAATATTCATCAAAAGCTAAATCAATATTCATCAAAAGCTAAATCAATACACATCAAAAATAAAATATTTTTATAACAAACAGATAAAATCAACAGCATCAAACATGACTCAGCAAGAATCAATAATCCCAAATTTGATAGGCGGCTCGCTGGCGTAGTGACTAACGTCTTGGACTTCCACCCAGAAGGTCCCAGGATCGCACCCACGATCGGCGCACTGAAGGTTTTTCACAAGCACTGAGCCGTTACTGTCCCTCATGAGCAAGGGGATGGGGTAGTAGTACAGGACCCCAATGGAAATACGCCTAATCGGCCTTAGTTGGCTTAGCATGCGCTAGCTTTAAGAACTATTATTATTATTATTATTGTCTTTGTTATGTATTTACCTCCTGCCCATCAGAAAGACGGGCAATCAGAAAATTGTGGTAATGGAATCAGTGGAGGCCGGTGGTGGATGAGCCAATCAGGACGCCACCACCACCACCACCACCATCAGAGAGAGCTGCCTAATATTATGTGATTATCTGATTACACGCTGAGGCCTCATAACTTCTTCCTAATCGATCGTTTCAGCCTTCCTTCCCTTGCGTTTCTGTTCTTGTACCTGTGGCAAAACGCCCGAGGTCTTTGAGTGACTTTGTTTTTGTTGTTCTTCTTCGGAATCAGGGGTGTGAGGTAGATAAGACAATATTTGTGTGTTTAGATATTGAGCTGATAGATAGATCAAACCATAAGAAACTCCTGTGATATATGAGATTGTACACTGCATACCTAACCCTGAGACCCCCAATCTGACGTGGGTTTTGCACTCTTGTTTCATTCGTTTACCTCCAGCACCACAAGAAGACCTGCGCAATATCATCTGGGTACACGGTCAGGCCCTAGTACTGCTTCTTCCATATTTAACCCTACTTGGTCCTTGTGTCGCTCCTTTAGTTTGGGGAATTCAAGACCTTCCACCCCATTAGTTTTGGCTATAATATGACGCTTTACCTCATAAGGGGAGCGTCCGGCTGGGAGGACGAAAAAAATCGAAAAAATCAAAAACAATTTGATTATGATCGCAACACTCTCTGGAGTATGTTGCCGAAGTTGTTTGGCAATATTCCTTATGGTTCCTTAGTTATAGATGGTTCCCCCCCCTCCCCCCCACACTCGACATGTTTGGCTATTTGTAGAAAGTCATACTAAAACGTTTCTATAAGGAAAACTAGCAAAATTATCATATAACTATTGATTTCTAGGAGTGTCTGACAACCCTCGTGTGTGGGAGAGTCGGGTGGAGGTATACCACCACACGCTGCCTTGCTCTAGTCAGTGTGTGTGTAGCTGTCATAGGGGAATGTTGTTGCATCTCTCGCGACCCGCATTGACACTTGTAACGCTTTACCGCTACACCACACTTTATTTACCAACTCTATCCTGCTTTTTGCCTGCTGTCAACCATGGGACGTGTGTCTAAAAGAAACATGCAGAGAAGGGGCGCCTGGAAGAAGTTGATAGACAAACAAATAGCGAAAAGACAGAGTGTTCACACTGTACAGGATACCGCGAGTGCCACACCCTCTCCCGCACCCACTGCCACCCTCGCCACTGCCACACCACAGCCCAGTACTTCTTCTTCACAGCCAAGCACATCCCACGCAGAGGAAACTAAAGGAAAGGATGAAGAAAAGGACTCATTACTCATGATTAGAGAAATTCTTCTTCAATATTCACATACTGAGGAACGAGATGATGAGGAAAGTGACGAGGATATTGTATTGCTGACGAAAAGGCGGCTGAAAAACCTGCTTTCCTCTCGCTGTTCCTGCCCAAAGCCTGCCTTTGAGTACAGTTTCCAGTCTGATGCATACGAAAACACCATCACCATGCACTGCACAAAATGCAACTTCAAGCAAACATCAACACCGGAAGTAGTGAAGGATGGACCTCGGGCGGCAACAAGGATCTGCAGGACCAACATATCATTGGCATACCTGTCTGTGATAGATGATATTGGATATGCAGGAATGAGTAGAATGCTGGGTGTCCTATCAGAATACGAATAATCCTAAAAAAACATATAGTATACCTGAAAACACTTCCTAGTGTGCTATAACAGGTGCGAGATCGATCGATAAACTTTATCAGCCCGTATCTCAAAATATAGGTTATTCACCTTCTAAAATCTATTCTGAAGCCAGTTTTAGGTTTAGGTCAATGAAACAAAAATTAGAAGGCAGAGGAATGGTTGCTCTTCCAACCTTTGTCATTGTTTTTTTGATATATGTGAGCTGTCATTTTCTATTATTATTTTCCTGGTCAAAAAAAAACGAAAAAGCAGATTTTTTATAAAAAATTATTAAACAAAAACAAAAGCGAAAATTAAAAATCTAATGACGTGGAGCTAATCTATATCATAACGTGTCTTAGCCATAAAAAAATTAGGGTTGTGGGTCCAATAATAACGTCAGCATAGCACTCGTTAGTTTCGGAAGGGGCTGTTGGGGGCTGGCGGGGCTGGGGGCTAGAAAGGGGCTGAATGTCTAAAATTGATGTACATGTTGTCAATACTTCATAACATAAAAATCAGAAAGATTCATGCATATTTAACAGATATATGGCAACATCGTTCTGAGCCAGACGCCTCAAGTTGTTGATTATTTCTGGGCGAGCCTGTATCTTAAAAGAAATCAGCCTTTGACCGGGAAATTTTTCTGTTGAAAAATGTACAAATTTAGCTTGAAGGGGGTCTGGGTGAACTTATATTTTAGCTTGAAGGAAGTTTGGGAAGAAGTTTTTGTTAGTCTAAGGGACAAACTAAAATACGTTGCTCGAGACTGTTAAAAACAAGCAAAATCATCAATAACAGTTATACAAAATATCATAATAACTCACAAGACGTCAGACCAGCTAGTATTAAGCATCACCCTGTTTTCTATACTCCTCTATGTTTCTTCGATTTGTCATGCATATTTTCCTTCATTCAGTCGTTCACCACCATCAGATCTGCCCAATATTGTCTGATTACACGATGTGGTCCTATAATTTCTTGCTCTTTATCTTTCACTTCCGCATTTTTTGCTTCCTCTACTTCTTGTATTCCTTCCTTCCTTCATTCATTCCTTCATTCATTTATTCAAGCTTTGTTGGTGTTCACTGCGGCCGACGTAAATATATGTCATACATAATAATGCTCTACACTGTGGCCGACATAAATTTAAGTCGTCGTATTTTCCACCAGAATAAATGCTCCGGGTAGGCCTCTCGTGGTCAATATCGGTACTCCCAGCAGCACGGAGTGAGCGTGGGGCCGTGGGAGGCTCGGTCATTCACTCGGTAGATCTCGAGATGGAAGGAGATACAAAATACTCGTTCAATCGCGCGGACTCTGCCAAGGCAGCCAGGCCACCACGCTCCTCATGTTCGACGTGTGGGCCTGAATGACTCCGCCATTGAACGTGCATGTTAGATATATCTGTGTCTAGTGATGGATGGGGTTCCTCTGGGTCACAGTTCCTTTGATGTGACTTTTGTGGAAGTGAAGGAGGAAGTTAGGGTGGGTGGGGAGGAAATTGAAGGAGAGTAGAGTGAGATAGAGGAAGCAGTGGGGGAAAGTGCGCAAATGGCGAGTGATGGAATTGAGGGAAAGCGTCACATTACCCTCCATCCATGACGAACAAGCTGCCATTCCTCCACCACCCACATCAATATTGGATGTGGGTAATTCCATCCACACCTCCACCCATGACCCTGCTGCCGATGCCGCCCATAGCGATCGTGAGGCGTCCTCAGAAGCACGGGTGGATAAGTACCCCCGTAAATGTTTTGTCTGTTTTTTTGCCTCCTGCTCATTTGTTTGTGTATTATTTTGCGTATTTTCGCCATTCTTTGCTTCTTTTTTCCCATAGCATTGACCTGAGGGTACCAACATCGATAATTGTTTATGATGTAACAAATGCTTCTTTCCTACATAAATACTTCTTTCTTTGTCTGCCACCCATTGTATATTTTGCGAATTGTGTGTTTGTGTGTATGTATTTTGTGTTGTTCTATAATTCAAGGCAAGATTTTGTTATACCATAGCATTCATCTCGGGGCGTTCACGTGGAGAATTGTCTACGCAGAAAGGCATGTTGTTTATAATCACAGTATATGTTTCCAAAGCACATTGAATTTTCACTTTCTTTCATTGTATTTGTGTTTGTGAGTGTGTTTTTTTTTTTTTTTTTTGTGAGGTAAGTTATATTTTTAACTATTTTAATAAAATATGGGACATATACTATTATGTGATGAGCTGGATCTGTCAGAGTGAGGGTTGGTGTCCTCTACTTCCCATAGCCAATTCTGACTTTACCTTTTTCATTATTCTTGTTTCTATCTTTTTTTCCTGAGAGTGGTGAAGGCAGTGAGGGCAATCGGTACTAAATAGGACAAGAATTGCTCACAAGGTGATACAAGCATAAAACTTTCCACAATAGTTCACAAAGACCTATTTTACAATTTCAGGGCAGGAGCCACCGAGATTTCAGTGTTGCATAGCAACGGTTGCTAGGCAAATCATTTTCCTTAGCAACCGGCAGCAACAATGCAGTTTCTGGAAAACTGTGAGGTGCTATGGTTTTTTCTCAACTCCTTGTTCTAAAAAACATGTAGCATTGCATTTGGAGATCATATACAAGAATTATGTGGCATAAAATCCAATTTAGGGCAAGTCAGGCTATAAAAATGCCACTCCTAAAACTTCAGACACTGTTGTCACAGTCACTTTTGCATTTGCAGTAGGCTGTGCATTTTAGATGCGCATCAACACATTTGCAGTCTGTGCATCCTCCTCAGCAAGAACACTTCAGTAGTTCTGGGCAGGTTGCACTGGCTTCGGGCAAGTTAGACCACAGAGGCCTCCACTTTTCTGGGCAAGTCTATCCCCACTCACTTGGAGAGGGCAACTGTCGTTCTGGTACCGTGGTGCAGCCCCAGTGGTGCCCACCTTGTAGTACTGCACCCTCTTCATGTGTTGCTGTAGAGCAGCCTTGGTTGGAGGTAGACATGATATCTGACGTCCTTTGTGGATGAACAGATTCTTTCTGACTTCATTGATGGAACGAGAAGTTGCTGTCCTGTCATAGAGTCGAATGGTGAAGTACTCCAGAGAAGCCTCAGTCGCTTCACCAATTTGTTCAGGTGCATTGTGCAGCTCATAGAATGTCGCAGTAAATTCATCATGTGCCTCCCACACTTTCCATGCAGTCTTCTTTCCCACCTGGACCAGATGGGACACGGTATCACAACCTGTATAAGCATGGAACACATGCAGTGCCAAGGATCTTTCTGTGCCAAGTGAAGCACATATTTCATGAGCTGGGATGTACCTAAAGTCCTTTCCACAACCAAAGGCAATCCAGAGTTCTATCTGCTGTCTCTGAGCCAGCTGCTGTACGACTGCCACTGCCAATACTACCACGTCAGTGTCCACAGTTCGAACAAGGATCTTGTGGAAGCCCTGCATAACAGCATCACTGACATGCACCATGATCCTCGAGTCTGCCTCCTCATGGTTGCAGGGAGCAATGTTGCTGGTGTCTCGTGTAGGTAAGCATAGCACATTGGCACCATCAGTAACAATGAGAGTCTGGTCTCCTGATGCATTTTCCAGCAGTTCCTTGTTCAGGAATGTAAACAGGTCTGTCTTGTTGTTGGCCAAGCGAAGGAACTGCTGCCAGTTCTTTGGTGTTGGGCTAGACGCCCCAACTCGTCTGCGCTGAATAGGACCAGTGACACGTTGTTTTCTTGTCTGTGACTTGAGGCTGTTATCGAAGTACTGGTCCCAGACAACATCCACTCTCAGAGCCTGACTTTGAGCATTGTTTATGTATGGAAGAAAGACCTTGGCAGCATAGTCTCCAAATGTCTTGCAGCCCTCAGGTCTAAGAAAGTGAACAAGTGCCGCACCATCCATGATTCGCACTTCAGTCTCTGGTGTCACATCATTTGATGACCCTACTTTCTTTTCAAGACATTCTATGAGATCAGACTTCTTCCCTGGACGTAGCTGCCCATAGGCAGACAGAGATGGAGGAAATGGGAGGTTTTCATGATTGAAGAAATTGTTCAAGTCACCTTTCCTTGTCTGACATGCAACATACAGACTTGCAAACAGCGAAGATTCACTTTTGAGGAGACTGACTTTGTCCCCTGATTTGTTTGATCGTTTGCCTTGGACATTGAACAGTACCACCTTGTTCCTGGTAATTGTTGCTGTGATTGGCTTAGTATTTGTTCTGAGCCGCTCTTCCACAAATGTTGCATACTGCTCCTGACCCTTTGATGCGAGAGTGGTTAGACACTCGACTGACTGCTCATCCATGATGTCCTTTGTATGGAGTCTGAGAAGGTCCTGCCCTTCCTCCTCAAATGGGCTCCCCATGTCCTCCATTACACTAACTACCGCCTGAACCTGTCCAGCAAACAACTTCTGGGTTGACCGGGTTTGTTCATGATGGTTTCTTTGCCCAGAACTTTGTTGTTTCCCTACCATGGTCGCTTCAAACTCAGAAATTACTCTGACAAGTTCTGGTCCTGCCACTGCCCATCTCAAGAGGGAGTTTGCATCCTGGGTAAGCCCGATGATTCCGCCTTCATCCTTCATTACTCCATTGTTTTGTTCATGGCAGTGATCGACAGCAATGAGGGAGAATTTTCTCTGGGATTTTGCCACAACAAACTTGCCTTGCTGAAATTCTTTGGCAACATCTGGATGAGTGTGAGATAGACTGCTCATGTCACGCACATGTACGGACATCCAACGTGCGTAGTGGGTGTGGTTGAGACTGAAGAACCAAGGTGTCAATTTCTTCAATGTATCCACATACAAATCAAAGTCACCAGTACGTAGTGATCGCACAAATGTGAACAAGAGAAGTTCCAGCTCTAGACTCGTATGCCAGTACATGAACTGAGGACTTTCAGCTTTTCGCCGTTCACACCATGTGCTGAAAGTGTCTGTGGATTCTTCGGAATTGTTTGCAACATATCCATCATAAGCCTTCTTGAGAAGGATGTACAATGCACATGCAGTGACTTGGTGAGCATGACGGGTTCGAG
Source organism: Lithodes maja (assembly GCA_037953745.1). Classification (NCBI taxonomy): domain Eukaryota; kingdom Metazoa; phylum Arthropoda; class Malacostraca; order Decapoda; family Lithodidae; genus Lithodes; species Lithodes maja. The sequence goes on along the minus strand of JBAKBP010011330.1, from coordinate 33,522 downwards.
TCACATGTGATGCCTTCAGGAAGGACTTAGCAATGCCTGGTGTGGCAACATCAGCTTCCTGGAGAACTTCCACCCAACCACTTCCATCAAGCCAATGACCCAAAGCTTTCAAGCCTGTCATTTCAGTGTGTAGACCCCCCATAAGCATTACAAACTTGTCCTCACCATACAGTTCGGACATATTCCATTGCAGCTTCTTCAGTGTAGCATACAGAGGTTGGTCCCCACTAATCACTGGAGTCTGGCCAGGGTTGAGGTGATGAACTGCTGACTTCACCACTTCCATTCAATGCCGAAGCATAGATGGTGAGCTGGCTTCCTCAACAAAGAGAGGCATCATGGCATTCACAGATGGCAGAATGTCTGGGTCTGGCACTCTGCTGGCATGGTATGCTGCCCAAGACAAAGTCGCCTCTGCTGATATGTCATCTGCATGATGTTTCTCAACATGACTCAGCCAGTCATATTCCTTGTCCATGTCCTTGGTCAAAGGGGTGTTGGAAGAAGCCAGGTCTGCAGGGATGGGTGGGACAAAGACGTCATTTTTTGGCAACCGTGTTGGTTTCAGTTCAGTGTACGAAAGGGGCAAGTCGCTCATTTTCCTCAAGCCCCTCTCTTGAGTTATTGAATTAGTGAATCCTTGGCCATTGTCTTCATCTTCACAGACATCTCGCGGAGTGAGATTCTGGAACAAGGACAAGCTGGTGCCATGAAATGAACTTGTAGATGTCACAGAGCTAGGGTTGTGGTCGATGTTGTCTGCAGCACTGGTGATGAAATGCCCTTTGCGAAGTTGAGGAGGACAGACTGTGCCAATCTGATGGTAATAGTCACAGACGTTATTACCCAATGATGTGATCAAGTCCATTGTGCGGTTGTATGATGCCGACATACCAAGAGTATTATAGACTCTCAATCAACTTTCTATCTCTGGTTAGTGCATGAGCCTTAAGACCTACATAGACGGGTAGTGGCGTTTCACGATCTTTGCTGTGATATACTTGTGGATTTCTCACAGAATCCCTGCGTCTCTTGATGCTGTTGTACACCAACAGCTGAGCAATGGATAGTATTGGTTGGCTGATAGTTGTGTTGGATGTTTGATCTGTGATGTTTGAACCATTGATAAGCATGCTGACCAGTGACAAAAGGGACCGTGGAACAGACTCCACTTGGCTGTTATGGCCAAACGATCCAGAGAATGTTATTTTGTGTGCGAAGATGTCCTGTCGGATCATTTCAGCAATTTGGGTCATCATGACACTCTGCTCGTCTCGATCAGTCTGGTATCCTTCTCGGAGAATAGAGCCAACATCTTCTTCACAAGCCATGAACACATCTCGTCCTTCTTTGTAAGCTTTCATCCTTGGGAGATGCATGAGAATGCAGTCTTTCAGATGCTTACTGTTTACTCGTGCAGTAACATCCACTCCAAGTTGATTTAGCCTGTCAGTGTAGAGCTTCACAAGATCTGCAAGTCTGAACACCTTCACATCCTCATCTTGCCTCTTCTCCTCAATGTAGGAAATCAGCTGAGCCAAAGCAATTCCTTTACATGTCTGGTCATCTGAGGCATCCTGATCCTGTGATACCTTTGCACGTGCTCTATTGTACAGGTTTGTAAGGCAGTTTGCATGATACTTTGCCTCCTGGGCAATAAGGTCTCCTGCACTTAATTTTGCAAGAAGATTTTCATCTTGTAGATCATGTGCGCATTTCCTCACACGAAAATCTAGTTGAAATGTACAGACTTCGCGGAGGTTCTCCTTTGTTTGCTGCTGGGAACAAAAGAAGCATTTGGGACAATTGCTGCCAACTGTTCCACTTGAGGCAGTATCACCACCACTGCTAGTGCTACGTGTGAAAATCGTTTTGAAGCAGTCCCATCTTCCTCAGACTTGTGCTTTCGTTTTGCGCGTTCCAGTTTGGTATGTGAAAACTTCTGATAACAAGATTTGTGCCACTTTGCATTCTGTTCTTTCAATGTTAATTGAATACCATTCCCATGGTCAAGTCGTGCCAGATTGATTTTGATTGGCATTGAGTCAAGGTTACTAAACTGTGTGATGTTGTCTACTATGGTTTCATAGCCTCTGTCAGTTGGTGATATGAGAGACTCTTTGGTGTCCAGTTGACAAAAAACACAGATAGTCCAATCAGTTGCTTGAACAGATGAAGATGAGGCACTGGCCATTTCTGTGAATATTCAGTACGTCTTGACTATCACTGTGCGCAGATCAAATATATCAAACTTGCTGAAACTGGAAACAAAATATGATTAAGGCCGAGGGTTTATCCTTTTACCACCTTTATCAAATACATCTGTTGCACACATTCCTTTATGGGATAAAACTAGGTTCAGTTTCCCTACACCTAGCCTGATCGTTCATCCAGTGCCATTTAAGTCCCGTGCGATCTGTACACCTTCCGGGTAATTCTTAAGCCCCGTTACCCTTGGCTCGGCTCTCCCGCGCTGGCACATCCTGTCAATTCAGGCGCGGCTATCTAACTACATCTACCAACTACAAACTACAGTTTAGTAGCTAGTGGATTTTGGGCTGTTAGATAGCATTTGGGACACTGATTTAGATATACTAGTACTTATTAAAGTACTAGTATATCTAGATCAGCTGGCACTGAACCCCATGCTGAGTTACACAGCAGTGATGTCACCAGTGTGCCCTGGTTGTGTGCTAACATTCACTCTATTATATAGATATATATGCTTTTATACATCTTTTGAACCATTTTAGGAGTGAATATAGGAAAATAAATAAAAGTACAAAGTCATAACACTTCATAGTAGTTCAGAAACTGCATCGTTGCTGCCGGTTGCTAAGGAAAATGCTTTGCCTAGCAACCGTTGCTATGCAATACAGAAATCTCGGTGGCTCCTGCTCTGAAATTGTAAAGTAGGTCCTTGTGAACATTTCCGGGAAGTTTCATGCTTGTATCACCTTGTGAGCAATTCTTGCACCCATTTCCTTGACTCTTTCTCTCTCTGGGCGTAGGGATGCAGCAACCCCACCGCCCGCCACTTCGGTGGTGCAGTCAGCCTCTGTAGCAGTTATGGTGATTTCTTGTTACTACCTTATTATAACACGGCTAAGGCTGGTGGGTGCGACTTCGCCAGGTGCAAGTGCTTCAGGTGGACTTCATTGAGTCTTGCTGAAACACTGTTAGCACTATGCCAAAATCAGTCTCTGTGATAATATGATAGGGCTGTGTTGTGGCAAGTCTGTATTGCACTGTAATACAATTAAAAGACTAAAAGAGAAGTAGTGGAGGAGGAGGTGGGGATCAGGAGGTCAGAAGTGTGGGAAGCCATGAAAAGAGTGAAGTTGGGGAAAGCACCAGGAACAGATGGAGTGTGTGGGGAAATGTTGAGGTATGGTGGTGAGATAGTGATAGAATGGGTATGGAAAATGTGCAAACTAGCATGGGAGAAGGGAAGTGCACCCGATGACTGGAAGACTGGCATAATAGTCCCCCTATATAAGGGCAAAGGGGAAAGAGGAGTGTGTGGTAACCACCGAGGAATATGTCTTCTAAGCGTAGTAGGGAAGGTATACAGTAGGGTAGTGATTGAGAGAGTGAGAGTGAGAACGGAGAAATGGATAGGCGACGAGCAGGGAGGTTTTAGGAAGGGAAGAGGATGTGTAGATCAGATTTTTACCCTGAATTGTGTTGTGGAGAAGTATCTGGAGAAGAAACAAAAGGTGTATGTTGCCTTTATGGACTTGGAGAAGGCCTATGACAGAGTGGATAGAGAAGGTTTGTGGAAAGTACTTAGAATATACGGAGTAGAGGGCAAGTTGCTGAAAGCAGTGAAGAGCATGTATGAGGGTGCAAAGGCGGCAGTACGTGTGGAGAGTGAGCAGAGCGAGTTCTTTGACCTGAATGTTGGTTTGAAACAGGGGTGTGTGATGTCCCCGTGGTTGTTTACTGTATATATGGATGGAGTTATGAAAGAAATACTATCAAGAGCAGTGGATGTTGGTGTATCGCTGAAAAGGGAGGGAATTGAGTGGAAGCTACCTATACTGCTGTTTGCGGATGATACAGTTCTAATGAGTGATAATGAATGGGAGTTGCAGGGTCTGGTAAATGAGTTTGGAACAGTGTGCGAAAAACGGAATTTGAAGGTAAATACGGGGAAGAGCAAGGTTATGGTCTTCGAAAGGGGTGAAGTCACAGAGTGTGAGGTGAAGCTGAACGGTCAGGCTATGGAGATCGTCAACTCTTTTAAGTATCTGGGCAGTGTGTTGAGTAAAGATGGGACTATGGATGAAGAGGTGTGGGAGAGGGTACAACAGGGGAAGAGGGTTGTAGGAACGCTAAAAGCAGTAACAAGAAATAGGGTGGTCAGTATGGAAGTGAAGAAGTCCTTGCATGACAGTGTGGTAATCCCGACACTGACTTACGGAAGCGAAGCATGGACGTTGGTTGAGAGACTCAGACCAAGAGTGAGAGCAGTGGAAATGAATTACTTAAGGAGTGCGTGCGGAGTTACATGGAGGGATAGACAGACTAATGAGGAAGTAAGAAGAAGGAGTGTGTGGAGGTAGATGTGCTGGAAAGTGTGAAAAGGAACAACTTGAGATGGTTCGGCCATATGGAACGTATGGAAAGCGAGAGAATGACTAAGAGGGTGTACGAGAGCGAGGTGGAGGGACAGAGGGGGAGAGGTAGACCGAATATGAGGTGGAAGGATGGAGTGAGGAACTACATGAACGAAGGCGGTGCTGGTTGGGAGGAGGGGCGTCGACTGACTGGGGACAGAGGTGCATGGGGGCGGTTCGTTCGTGGCCACCCCTTCGGGGATCACGGCGTCGGGCAATAGATAGATAGATAGAACCACGCTCTCTGTGGATGAAGCAGTCTTTAAACTTGTATGTATGTATGTTTATTATTTGTTAGAGTGGCAACATGTACAGTTTCTTCGGCACTATGTCGGTTCATTTCCTGTGAACTGGCTTTGCAGGCCTATGGAATCGCCCCATTGTTTTTTTTATTTATACACATTTTGCAGTATGTTTTGGGCCAGGTATGTGCTATTTTGTAATATTCTAGTCAAATTTAGGCCATATATTTTATGTTTGGGTGACCATGTGTACAATTTCTTTCCCGCTAGGTCGGTTCACTTCCTGTAAATGTGGCTTCATAAGCCTATTGAATCGGTCCATTATTTTTATTCATATACGTTTTTCAGTAGGGCTGGGCCAGATATGTAATATCTTTGAATATTATAGTAATATTTAGCCTATTTATTTTAGGTTTGGGCGACCACGTGCACAATTTCTTCGGCGCTAGGTTGGATCGCTTCCTGTGCATGTGGCTTCACAGGCCTATTGATCGGCCTACAATTTTTATTTCTTCACATCTGGTGGTGTAATGGTTTATATGCTTATATTCTGGGTGTGGTGTCCGAGTTCGAATCCCGGGAGGATCATATGCTTCCATTACTTTGTTCTAGTGCATTGGGGATTGTAATGGAGGATTAATGTTAAGAATGGGGTGTTCCTTAATTGTTTATACTTTCCACAATACTTACCCACTGTGGCACAGCCACCACACGCAGCCCGTCTCATCGTCGTCTACGAGGCCTCTCCAGTAAGGTCCCCCCTTCCCCCCCTCCCCCTCTGGGCTCTCCTAGTGACCCGCCCAGTTTACCCGACTCGCCAGATGCCGAGATCTCGGTTGGCGGTTCCTCGTTCTCGTTATCTTTGTCACCGTCAAAGCCTGAACACCGTCGTGTGCCGGTTGGCCGTGCTGCTGGCCATCCTCGTGCTTGTGTTCATTGGACAGAGCACCCAAGCCCACATGGTGGTGCACATGTGGCTGCAGGTGTTCCCGCAGGAGCAGCACCACGTCCTGACTGTCCATACTTAGTGTACTCAAACTAGTATGAACAGTCTCGATGTTACGTAATCTGGGGTGATGTAGCGTTACTTATCGTTCCGTAGTCTTAAGTTGAATGCTTCCATAACCTTGGTCGAACGTTCCATGATTGGGTAGAATATATTATTCTATAGTTGTATATGGGAAAGTATTGTAGGATTATAATTCCCATATATATATATATATATATATATTTGTATTATTTAAGATTGTTCATAAGTATCTCATTGTAAAAAAGATGGGATACATTTTCCATATGTTATGCGGGTGCGCGGTATGTCACGACAGAGACAAACATAACGCGCTCGCACACTCTCCAACCAACCTCCGTCCCAGCTACACACGCTAAGCCTTCTTTCCTTAGTTACTTCACCAGGTGTTTTCGCTTCACTTTTCATCTCATACTCCATATAGTCACTACAGCATCATCTTTGTTAATTAGCACAACTTAACGTAAATATCTAGCCTATCCTAGCCTATTGTAGCCTCTTTTCATACGCTGTTTACCTTACTAACCACTTCGAGTCATCTAGCCTATTTTCCGCCATCCTCCAATCACCAGCTGAGTTCATCAAAGGGTAAATATTCTATATGGTTAATGTTTCTTCAATATCAATAATATACAGTCCAATTATCTAAATTAACCATATATCTCCATATATTAACTATATATTATATATATATATACTGTACTGTACTGCCCTAGAAAATCTTGCACAATTGGCACGGCATTAAGATTAAATTCATCCATACTGTACTGTATAATAATTCATCCATACTGTACTGTATAATAATTCATCCATACTGTACTGTATAATAATTCATCCATACTGTACTGTATAATAATTCATCCATACTGTACTGTATAATAATTCATCCATACTGTACTGTATAATAATTCATCCATACTGTACTGTATAATAATTCATCCATACTGTACTGTATAATAATTCATCCATACTGTACTGTATAATAATTCATCCATACTGTACTGTATAATAATTCATCCATACTGTACTGTATAATAATTTAAATCTAGATCAAAATTATACTGAAAAATAACTTCTTTAAAATTTAAAGGTTATTCATTCACACATTTGTCTAAATTCTACTCTCGTCGTGTGCCCTGGAGGCAGGGTATTATGATAGCTGATAGGCTGAGTGTGTGTTAATCCAACTCAAAACTTTTTTCCTTGTGACTTCTTGAGATGAACTTTTCTTGTGTACAATTATCACATTTATTAAATTTAATAATATAGAATTAGCGGTACCCATTGAGTTTAGCCTGTTTAAATTACCCTATAGGCTCTCTCTCTCTTCAAATTCTTGAATTGATTATAGCGTTAAACGGTACCTCTCTTTTTTTACATCTGGAGACTTTTGGCCTATACTGTATTGTACTAAATTTCCCTCCCGGCTTTTCTTAACTTATGGCGTAATGATTCTATAATTTCATAACTATTATGTAAAGAGTAAAACTGAAAGGCTCCAGATTGCTAGTCTACATTGCGCACAATTCTTATTCCTCATTTTTCGTGAGGGTGTTTTATTTTTAGCTCGCGATTTAATTTGATTTCTCGGAGTACTGTATTGTCCGCAACTTAGTCGGTCTGGCATTGATAGTTTGATAGTTTGATTTAACGTCAATAAATTTCCTTCCCGTATAATCATGGCTAAAAGTGTACAAAAGCGTCGGGCTGGGCTTAAGGGCTCTTTGACGGTCTTGACCTCTGACATTGATGAATTCCTTGATTCGGCGTCTAGAGTGGAGGTGGAGGCCAGGTTGCTCAGTATTCAAAAGCAACTTGACAAGTATGAGGTCACACAGGAGGACCTGGCAGACACTTACGAGGACGCAGAGTATATCGAGGTGATAAGAGAGGATACCCTATATATGGAGGGCATACAAGTAATCGTTGCCACACTGAAGGGTATCTTGACACCAGAGGTCAAGAAGGAGGTAAAGAAAGAGCCAAAGAAATCCGCAGTCAAATTACCACATCTTACTCTTCCAAAATTTGAGGGTGATGCCACATTGTGGTCGGGATTTTGGGAGATGTTCAAGTGTACCATCCATGACAATCCCGACCTCACAGATATACAACGCTTCACCTATCTAAAGGGTCAGCTTCTGGGTGATGCACATAAGCTAGTCGAAGGATTCATTATCGAAGGTGCAAGCTATGCCCCAGCAATTGAGCTCCTGCAAGAGACATATGGGCATCCAGATCGAATCAAGGCAGCTTATGTTACCAAATTCAATCAATTAGTGTCACCCAAACACCAAACAGCTGACCTGAAGGACTTCTATGCCAATACAGAGAGTGTGATGAGGTCAATCATTAGCCATGGTTTTTGTGTGGTGACTCTTGTCAATAAGTTACCATCACCACTAAAAGAAACCATAAAACGGGAAATGGGAGACTCGAGCCTGGATTATAAGAAATTCACCCATTGCTTCCAGGCTGAAGTGTACAATATGGCGGGTCAAGACAGAGTAGGGGGTACACCCATGGCTACGGCGACGTTTACCGCCCAAAGTGAGTACAGGAAATTCAACTGTGTTCTGTGTAGTGGCACCAATCATTTATGGTACAAGTGTATGAAGTATAAGACAGGGCCTCTTAAAGTTAACAGAGCCCGTCAACTACGTCTCTGCACTGGGTGCTTGTCAAAAGAGCATGGCCATTCGGGTTGTACTAATCCTAACATAAGAAGCTGCAAGTTTTGTAAGGGCAAACACTTTCATTCCCTGTGTACACAAAAACAAGGGAAAGAAAGTAGACCAGCGGAGGATAACACCAAGAGAGAGCAAACTGCTGCTACTTCAACTACAATGTCTGTTGCCACAGGTAAAAATACAGTAATCTTGCCCACCGTACAGCTGCCGGTAAAGGGTAAAGATAATAATTGTGCTAAAACCATATCGCTACTTGACCAATGTTCTCAGAGGACCTTTGTGAAGTCTTCTGTTCTATCCTCCCTTTCCTACATTTCTAAAGGAACTGAGGAGTTATGTCTTCACGGATTTACCGGGAAACAAGCCTCTAGGGAATATAATGTTGTGGCACTGCAATACAAACACAGAGGTAAATTTCATCATCTAGACACAATAGTGGTTGATGAATTGCCAGAACATAAAGGTGAACTTAACCTAAAGTCTAAACTGGTTAGTTTACAAAGTAAAGGCATAAAATTAGCCGATCCTCACGCAACGGACACAGATCAGCTGGAGCTGCTCATCGGTGCGGATCACTACTACAATATAGTGCGACCTGAGTATAAAAGGTCGGGTAGCCTAATTCTGCTTCCTACCAAGTACGGGTACGCCATAAGTGGTTCATATGTGACACAGCCTACCAGCTCCAGCACAGAAGTAATTACTGTATTGAAAGTAGCAGTAACCCCAATGGACGAATACATGTCCACTGGTAATATTCAACCATGCAAAAATGACTTAAACGTTTTGTGGGAATTAGATCACATCGGGATAACCCCTAAGGAATACTCACAGGTTGAGCGTCAAGCACTATCGTCGTATGAGGATACCGTTACCCTCTCATTCGGCGTTCAGTGCACGCAATATTCGCAGATTATTGAGTTATCTGCTCAACAGGTGGCGTTGTGTGTGTGTAAGTGTGAGAGTCTGAGTGTAGGGAGTGAGACAGTGAAGCACGGGAACGAGGTGGCTTCAGAGATGGGGTCGTTTCGGGCCATGAGTGAGCACCGTGCCTCATGTGAAGGCAAGATGGCAGGTGCTCGTTGTACTCTACGTGCTTCACATGTCTCACTCCCTAGACTGGAACAAGACCTCACAGGCTTCACTGTTCATTGTAAAGCGGTGAATGTTAAGGCTCTCAGCCTATGCCCGAGAGGAAGTAAGTTGGAATATAGAAAAAAAAAAAAAAAAAAATTACTAAACAAATTTGCTTGAGTATGACGGCTAAACTTTTTGACCCCTAGGGGATAGTTCTACCGGTGTCGATCAAATCAAGATTATTCCTTCAGCAATTATGGAGGATAAAATTAGGTTGGGATGAGGTTTTGACTGGCGATCTGGATCAGGAGTGGGAAGACATTATTTTGGATCTTCGTCTCTGTAAGGGTTTTAATTTTCCTCAGAGAGTTGTCATGGACCATCCTGTTTCCATTCATGCCTTCTCAGACGCTAGCAAGGTCGCGTACGGCACCGCCATATACTTTGTTGACACAAGTGGCAGCCGTCTAGTCATGGCGAAGGCGAAAGTCGACCCGATCAAATCCCTTTCCATCCCAAAATTAGAGCTGACTGCAGTTCTGTTGGCTGCTAGACTCGTTCACTTTGTAGAGGAAACTTTTAAAAATTTGCTAAATATCTCGGAGACAGTTATGTGGAGTGACAGCCAAATTACGCTCTACTGGTTACATAGCCGAAAGAAGCTACCAGTGTACGTCACCAACCGTGTCGACGAAATTCGTACCCTACTCCCAACCGCACAGTTCCGGTATGTGTCTACCAAAGAGAATCCAAGTGACTGCATTACTCGTGGTGTCTCTGCTAAATTTCTCAAATCGTCTGCGTTGTGGTGGAATGGCCCATACTGGCTTAATGATCCCAACGAATGGCCAGAGAATATAGATTTGAGTGAGCAGCACACTGCTATTGTGGCACCGGTAATTGACTCGGTGCCTGACGAAGACACACGGTTATGGGACTGGGATAGATTCAGCAGCTATGAGAAGTTACAACGTGTTACAGCATGGGTGATACGATTTGTAGAAAATGTAAAAGCAAAAATTAAAGGCACACCGCCCACAGGTAGTGCTTACCTCAATGTGAAGGAGATCAGAATTGCAGATAAATTATTACATAAGCTCTGTCAACAAGAAATATATACGCAGGAATATAAATTACTGGTTAAGGGAACAAAGTTTAGGAATAACCTGATCAACCAGTTGGGCTTACACTTGAAGGGGGACTTGATACATTGCGGAGGCAGATTACGATTGGCAGCCCTCTCTGAGGCAAGTAAGTATCCAATACTACTGCCCCCCAATCATCCCTTCACCCATTTATCATCGATAGGTGTCACCGACTCTGTTGTCATTATGGGGTTGGTCATATAGTCACCTATGTAAGACAACGATGGTGGGTGCCTAGAATCAGGCAGGTGGTCAAGAAAGTCCTTCGCAAATGCTTAAAGTGTAGAAGAGTACAGGGAACACATTATGATCCCGTCAGAATTCCTCCCTTACCAAACCTGCGAACTACCCCAGGTGACCCTTACAAAGTTACCGGGGTTGACTACAGTGGAGCAATCCCTGTGAAAGATTCACCCAATCTTAAGGTGTATATGATACTTTTCACCTGTGCTGTTACCAGGTCAATTCACCTGGAACTGGTCACCAACCTCATTTGTGATAGCTTCCTACATGCCTTCCGAAGATTCTGCAGTAGACAGGGATATCCGCGTATCATGCTGAGTGACAATGCAAAGACTTTCATAGGGGCATCTACACATCTCAAAGAAGTGAGCAACAATCCTAAGATTCAGACCTGCCTTGCGGATGTAAAATGCGAATGGTGTTTCATTCCCGCCAGAGCGCCTTGGTTTGGCGCCATATGGGAGAGAGCCATAGGCATCGTGAAGGCGGGTATGAAGAAGGTGTTGGGTAGAACTCTCATCTCGATTTAGGAACTCAACACCATACTCTTGGAGAATGAAGCCACCGTAAATGATCGCCCTCTATACTATGCTTCTGGTGATTTGGAAGACCTTACCCCAATCACACCCTCAGTACTGGTACGTGGATACAGACTGCGGGATCTTCCTGAAGAGCATGACGAGGATACTATGGAAGATCCAGACTACATAAGTAAGGACGTGATATCGGCCCGCTACAAATACATTCGTAAATTATCGAGAGATATTTGGCATCGCTGGTCAACAGAATATCTGGTGACTTTAAGGGAAGCGCAAAAGAATAAACTAACACCATTAAAAGGTCATTGGCCTAGGGTAGGGGACGTGGTAACCATCCATGAGGAGGGCCCGCGCGCATTTTGGAAATTGGGTCGGATAGAGGAGTTGTTACCAGGTCGTGATGGTGAGGTTCGGGTAGCAAAGGTTCGTACCAGGACTGGAGTAATCACACGGCCAACAGTCCGACTATATCCTCTTGAGGGTGACCTCGATCACAAGGACACTCCCTCGGATCAGTTATCCATTGATGTCCCCTCTCTGGCTTCTACTTCGGCGCAGCCTGTTGACGCGTCCGGTGGACGCCCACGTCGACAGGCAGCCCAGATATCCTCCCAAGCTTGGCGGGATAAGATTGCCTCCGGGCAAATCTAATCATGTAAAAAATTTATATTTTCTGTTGGTGGGAATATGTCCATACTTAGTGTACTCAAACTAGTATGAACAGTCTCGATGTTACGTAATCTGGGGTGATGTAGCGTTACGTATCGTTCCGTAGTCTTAAGTTGAATGCTTCCATAACATTGGTCGAACGTTCCATGATTGGGTAGAATCTATTATTCTATAGTTGTATATGGGAAAGTATTGTAGGATTATAATTCCCATATATATATATATATTTGTATTATTTAAGAATGTTCAATATTCATCAAAAGCCAAATCAATATTCATCTAAAGCTAAATCAATATTCATCAAAAGCCAAATCAATATTCATCAAAAGCTAAATCAATATTCATCAAAAGCTAAATCAATATTCATCAAAAGCCAAATCAATATTCATCAAAAGCTAAATCAATAATCATCAAAAGCTAAATCAATATTCATCAAAAGCCAAATCAATATTCATCAAAAGCTAAATCGATATTCATCAAAAGCCAAATCAATATTCATCAAAAGCTAATTAAATCAATATTCATCAAAAGCTAAATCAATATTCATCAAAAGCCAAATAAATATTCATCTATCTATCTATCTATCTATTGCCTGACGCCGTGATCCCAGAACGGGTGGCCACGAACGAACCGCCCCCATGCACCTCTGTCCCCAGTCAGTCGACGCCCCTCCCCCCAACCAGCACCGCCTTCGTTCATGTACTTCCTCACTCCATCCTTCCACCTCTCATTCGGTCTACCTCTCCCTCTCTGTCCCTCCACCTCGCTCTCGTACACCCTCTTAGTCATTCTCTCGCTTCCATACGTTCCATATGGCCGAACCATCTCAAGTTGTTCCTTTTCACACTTTCCAGCACATCTACCTCCACACCACACCTCCTTCTTACTTCCTCATTAGTCTGTCTATCCCTCCATGTAACTCTGCACGCACTCCTTAAGTAATTCATTTCCACTGCTCTCACTCTTGGTCTGAGTCTCTCAACCAACGTCCATGCTTCACTTCCGTAAGTCAGTGTCGGGATTACCACACTGTCATGCAAGGACTTCTTCACTTCCATACTGACCACCCTATTTCTTGTTCCTGTTTTTAGCGTTCCTACATCCCTCTTCCCCTGTTGTACCCTCTCCCGCACTTCTTCATCCATAGTCCCATCTTTACTCAACACACTGCCCAGATACTTAACTCCTTCAGACATATTATGTTCCAGTAAGTCCACGGAGGCGGGAGCCCGGTGTCCTTGCCACCGCCTCGCACTACACTCACAACAACACTGCGGCCGTTAGAATTATCGGAGGTGGCTGAGGTTGCCACCAACGGTTTTATCGTAAGCTAACTTATCGGACTTACTGAGCTCCATATGACGCTAGAGCGTCATATAACTTATTAGAGAGCCATGTAGATAAGTCCATATGACGCACTAGCGTCATATGAGTTTTGGCGCACTCGGTCATATGACGCTACTGCGTCATATATGTCTGGAGGAGTTAAAAGAGTTGACGATCTCCATAGCCTGACCGTTCAGCTTCACCTCACACTCTGTGACTTCACCCCTTTCGAAGACCATAACCTTGCTCTTCCCCACATTTACCTTCAAATTCCGTTTTTCGCACACTGTTCCAAACTCATTTACCAGACCCTGCAACTCCCATTCATTATCACTCATCAGAACTGTATCATCCGCAAACAGCACTATAGGTAGCTTCCACTCAATTCCCTCCTTTTTTAGCGATACACCAACATCCACTGCTCTTGATAGTATTTCTTTCATGACTCCATCCATATATACAGTAAACAACCACGGGGACATCACACACCCCTGTTTCAAACCAACATTCAGGTCAAAGAACTCGCTCTGCTCACTCTCCACACGTACTGCCGCCTTTGCACCCTCATACATGCTCTTCACTACTTTCAGCAACTTGCCCTCTACTCCGTATATTCTAAGTACTTTCCACAAACCTTCTCTATCCACTCTGTCATAGGCCTTCTCCAAGTCCATAAAGGCAACATACACCTTTTGTTTCTTCTCCAGATATTACTCCACAACACAATTCAGGGTAAAAATCTGATCTACACATCCTCTTCCCTTCCTAAAACCTCCCTGCTCGTCGCCTATCCATTTCTCTGTTCTCACTCTCACTCTCTCAATCACCACCCTACTATATACGTTCCCTACTACGCTTAGAAGACATATTCCTCGGTGGTTACCACACACTCCTCTTTCCCCTTTGCCCTTATATAGGGGGACTATTATGCCAGTCTTCCAGTCATTGGGTGCACTCCCCTTCTCCCATGCTAGTTTGCACATTTTCCATACCCATTCTATCACTATCTCACCACCATACCTCAACATTTCCCCACACACTCCATATGCTCCTGGTACTTTCTCCAACTTCACTCTGTTCATGGCTTCCCACACTTCTGACCTCCTGATCCCCACCTCCTCCTCCACTACTTCTCTTCTTCTCCCTCCCATACCACATCCAGCTATGTTTGCTGGCTCTTCATTCCTTACATTTAGCAACTCATTGAAGTACTCCCTCCATCTTTCGACTCTCTCTTGCTTCTCGGCTAGCATTCTCCCATTCTTATCTTTCACACCCTTACTGTTTCCCTTGCTACCTTCCCTAACTTTCTTGACTTCTTTCCAGAACAGATTCTTACTCTCCCTCCATTTTACACTAAGATTCCTTCCAAATTCCTCATCTACTCTTCTCTTACTTGCCTTCACTACTCTCTTCACCACCCTCTTACTCTCCACGTACCTCGCTCGTTTCTGTCTCTCGAAATCTTCATTCCCTCTACTACCCAACCACTCTCTATATGCTTTCTTCTTTTCTTCCACAGCTATTCTTACCTCTTCTGTCCACCATGCTGTACCTTTCACTCCCCTCCCTCTTCTCCTCACTCCACACACCTCCTCACATGCTGCACAGATCTCATCCTTAAACACCTTGCTCATCTCCTCCACTTCCTCCATAACTTCCAGGTCGAACCCACCTAGTCGTCTTTCCACTGCTCTCCTGTACTCCTCCCTGACTTCCTCCTCCTGCAACCACTCCACCCTCCTCACCATTCCACCCTCCTCTCGCCTCCCTCCAGCTCTCCTCACCCACTTCTTTTGTATCCTAACCTTAGCTACCACTACATAATGATCAGACAGACCCCCTCCAATACCCCTATACACCCTAGCATCCATCACAGATTTCTTCATTCGTTCATCCACACATACATAATCAATCAATGACTTTCGTTCCACCACTGTCTTATCCTTCATCGTCAATATCCGTTTCCACGTGTACCTGTGGATCATTCTGTCTCGGAAGGTGTTGGCTATCCACAGCCTCCTCCCCACACATACGTCCACAAGTGCATTACCATTCCCATTCACCTCTGATGGTACCCCCACCCTCCCACCACTCCCTCAATTTTCCTATCACCCACCTTACCATTCATATCGCCAATCAGAAATATTCTTTCGTTCGTGTCAAACTTCTCCAGGCACGCCTCCACATTCATCCAGAACTCCTCTTTCTTTCTTTCAAGTATATCCTCTGTCGGGGCATACACGCATACATTCCATACAATCACCCACGTTTGTATTCCTACTTTCATATTCAATATTCATCAAAAGCTAAATCAATATTCATCAAAAGCTAAATCAATACATATCAAAAATAAAATATTTTTATAACAAACAGATAAAATCAACACGCATCAAACATGACTCAGCAAGAATCAATAATCCCAAATTTGATAGGCGGCTCGCTGGCGTAGTGACTAACGTCTTGGACTTCCACCCAGAAGGTCCCAGGATCGCACCCACGCTCGGCGCACTGAAGGTTTTTCATAAGCACTGAGCCGTTACTGTCCCTCATGAGCAAGGGGACGGGGTAGTAGTACAGGACCCCAATGGAAATACGCCTAATCGGCCTTAGTTGGCTTAGCATGCGCTAGCTTTAAGAACTATTATTATTATTATTATTGTCTTTGTTATGTATTTACCTCCTGCCCATCAGAAATACGGGCTATCAGAAAATTGTGGTAATGGAATCAGTGGAGGCCGGTGGTGGATGAGCCAATCAGGACGCCACCACCACCACCACCACCATCAGAGAGAGCTGTCTAATATTATGTGATTATCTGATTACACGCTGAGGCCTCATAACTTCTTCCTAATCGATCGTTTCAGCCTTCCTTCCCTTGCGTTTCTGTTCTTGTACCTGTGGCAAAACGCCCGAGGTCTTTGAGTGACTTTGTTTTTGTTGTTCTTCTTCGGAATCAGGGGTGTGAGGTAGATAAGACAATATTTGTGTGTTTAGATATTGAGCTGATAGATAGATAAAACCATAAGAAACTCCTGTGATATATGAGATTGTACACTGCATACCTAACCCTGAGACCCCCAATCTGACGTGGGTTTTGCACTCTTGTTTCATTCGTTTACCTCCAGCACCACAAGAAGACCTGCGCAATATCATCTGGGTACACGGTCAGGCCCTAGTACTGCTTCTTCCATATTTAACCCTACTTGGTCCTTGTGTCGCTCCTTTAGTTTGGGGAATTCAAGACCTTCCACCCCATTAGTTTTGTCTATAATATGACGCTTTACCTCATTAAGTTGTTGATTATTTCTGGGCGAGCCTGTATCTTAAGAGAAATCAGCCTTTGACCGGGAAATTTTTCTGTTGAAAAATGTACAAATTTAGCTTGAAGGGGGTCTGGGTGAACTTATATTTTAGCTTGAAGGAAGTTTGGGAAGAAGTTTTTGTTAGTCTAAGGGACAAACTAAAATACGTTGCTCGAGACTGTTAAAAACAAGCAAAATCATCAATAACAGTTATACAAAATATCACAATAACTCACAAGACGTCAGACCAGCTAGTATTAACTCCCTCCATCATATTATGTTCCAATAAGTCCAAGTAGGCGCTTGACAAGTATTTTGGGTCTTGAATTTGGCTCATGAGTGTTGTCGAAGCCTTACATTTTTCGCGATTTCCATCCACCAGAATGCTGTTTATTGTGATGTATCATATATCAATGGAAAGAGGAATATTTATAGTACATGATAAAATAAAAAAAAATGTAAATAAATCGAAATATGAAAGTGTAAATGAGTCCGGAATACAATTATTTCCCATGCAATTGTCTTCACACCGTCCTAGCTCTAAATTGTGAGTGATGACCATATATTTTTTTTTTGCTCAAATAATAGTATTTTTTCTCCTCTTTCCAAATCTGGAAACAGAAATTGTTTATCTTCAATAGTTCTCAAGCAGTGACCGAAAACAAAAAATATATGATTTTGATTTATATGGTTTATAACATTTTCAATTTATTTCGTTGCTACGAAGTGTATGGTTTTAAATTTAGGCTGTATGAATACGGCAAATAATGCTGATGAGTATAAAACAAACTAGAAGTTCCTAGGACAAATACTTTTTGCGCTATGAATATTTGAAATGAAGAGCCAAAATGCGAATATTTACGCTTCACCCATCTCTGTTCCGGCGATGCTAGCCGGGTTCCGAGCTGTTCCCCACCTCGTGGTTGCGTTATTTGCTCGGATACGTATATAACTGTATATATCACCGGAATCGGAAAATTGTGCTCTTTCCAATGGTGAAAACCAAAATAATATAGCATAATTGGTTCGCGAGCTATGCACAATTGTTTCCATGCAATGACCGAAAAAAACAAAAATCTGATTTTGATTGATATGGTTTATAACATTTTCGATTTATTTCGTTGCTACGAAGTGTATGGTTTTAAATTTAGGCTGAATGAATACGGCAAATAATGCTGATGAGTATAAAACAAACTAGAAGTTCCTAGGACAAATACTTTTTGCGCTATGAATATTTGAAATGAAGAGCCAAAATGCGAATATTTACGCTTCACCCGTCTCTGTTCCGGCGATGCTAGCCGGGTTCCGAGCTGTTCCCCACCTCGTGGTTGAGTTATTTGGTCAGATACGTATATAACTGTATATATCACCGGAATCGGAAAATTGTGCTCTTTCCAATGGTGAAAACAAAAATAATATAGAGTAATTGGTTCGTGAGCTATGCGCAATTGTTTCCATGCATTGTTATTGTTATGAAAATATATGAGAATGTTTATACAGTTGTATATCTTTGCCACAATATACACCCTTTCCAACGAGAAGGGAAATGGCTCCTGGGTTGACACTGAAAAAACAAAATAAGAAAGCCAGGTAATCTTCAGGTAATAAATTCAGAAATAATTCTATTGTACACGTAAATAAAATAAAGTAATGTATATATATATATATATATATATATATATATATATATATAAATTATATATATACAAGGTGTCAAACAAAATATAAAGAATGGTAAATGGTAATGGTAATGTATGTGTGTGGATATATTTATATATATATTATATATAGCATATATATATATATATATATATATATATATATATATATATATATATATATATATATATATATATATATATATGGTGTCAAACCAGAGAAATATGTGCAAATTTCCAAGCCACCCAAAGAGGTACTGCACTGGACTCGTTATTTTTTTAGAGTGGTTTCCCTAGGAGGCCTATATCCACTGTAGTGCAAAATGTAGTAGAAATTGATATGATGATGATGATGGTGATGATGATGGGTGAATGAAGGTGGGTGAATGAAGGTGGGCCCCGAACCTCGGAAGTGATGATTGAATGAATGAATGAATTATATATGGGGGGAGGGGGGTATAATGGGGGAAGAGGGGGAGGGTGTATAATGGGGGAGGGAGGGGGCATAACCTAGATAAATACATAAATACGAATGATATATATATATATATATATATATTATATCAATCTACAATTAGAAAAATAAAATAAAATAAAAATAAAAAATAACCCTCCCCCACCCAAAAAAAAAAATTATATATATAGTGGATGGTGTAAACGAGAGTGGAGAAAGACTGAAAAATGTATGTGAAGAGTGTAGATTGAGTGTAGGTAATACGTTCTTCAAAAAAAGGCGTATACACAAGTACACCTGGCATAGACTTGTGAGGGGAGAGACTGTAGAGAGGGCATTGATGGATTATGTGCTGGTGACAAGGGAAAGATTGTGTAGACTGCTGGATGTGAATGTGATGAGAGGTGAGGCGGAGGGTATGTCAGATCATTACCTGGTGGAGGGAAAGCTAAGAGTTAAGAGTTACAGGAGAATAAGAGACAAGCGTGAAGTAAGAGAGGTAATAAAAGTTAGTGAGTTAGAGAAGAGTGAAAAAGAGAGGGAGTACAAGGAAAGACTAAATGAAAAGTGGATGGAAGTGAGAGAGATGGAAGAGAGAGAAGTAGAGATTGAATGGCAACAGTTTAAGGAAGGAGTGAAAGCAAGTGCAGAGGTAGTATGCGGCAAAAGGAAAGTAGGAGGCAGAGGTATCAGGAAGGGAAGCGAGTGGTGGAATGATACGGTGAGAAAGGCAGTTGAGGAGAAGAGACAGTGTTTTGAGAGGGTTTTACAGGATGGTAGTGTTGAGGTATGGGAGAGGTACAAGGAGAAAAGGAGAGAGGCAAAACGGAAAATTAGAGAAGCGAAAAAAGATGCAAACGAAAGGTGGGACCAAAGGCTGAGTGAGAATTTTGAAGAACGAAAGAAGATGTTCTGGAAGGAGGTAAATGAAGTAAGGAAAGGAGGACAAAAGAGGGAAGAGTCAGTGAAAGATGAAAATGGAGAATTACTAGTGGAACCAGTTGAAGTGAGGAAAAGATATGCCGAGTATTTTGAATCTTTGTTAAATACAAGAGATGGAAGAGAAGCAGTGATTGAAGCAGAGGTGGATGGAGATAGGTTACCCAGGCCACCCAGGTGGCAGGGAATGAATGAAAGGATTGAGGAAAATGAGGTGAAAGAAGCAGTGAAACAAATGAGAGCGGGAAAAGCAGAAGGTTTGGATGGTATTGCTGTGGAGTGTATAAAGAAGGGTGGAGATGTGATAATAGATTGGTTGGTGAGACTTTTCAATGTGTGCTTTGCTGTGTCAATGGTACCATGGTACCAATAGACTGGAAGAGTGCATGTATTGTGCCGTTGTACAAGGGGAAGGGAGATCGGCAGGAGTGTTCAAGTTATAGAGGTATTAGTTTATTGTCAGTGGTTGGAAAGCTGTATGGCAGGGTGTTGATAGAGAGGATAATAAAGTGTACGGAAGTTGCAATAGGAGAAGAACTGTGGTAAACTATCAATGGAAGTTAAATATTACTAAGCTATAATGAATCAAATAAAATCAATCTAAATGAAAACTACTCTATATCTAAATTGAATTCAATCTGAAACAAGCTAATTTATATCCAAAGGTCTCACATAACAAATGTATATATAGGGTAAGGTTATAAGGGTTAATATTAGCCAGGAATTAACTCACCAATAGTTCCACGTGGCAATGAGGCAAGGGAGAATGTTTTACCCAATATGGTGGTGGACAATGGGGAACGAGACTTCGGTCCCAAGACTCAAGTCAAGTTAAAGAAAGAATAAATGATTACATGGGAATGGACATGATTATTATAATGTATGCTTATCTATCAGTCAGTCATGATGTCGATGAGAGCGTCGTGATGGTGTAGCTGAGTGTATGTGTATTGTGATTACAGGCACAAAAGCACGATCAACTGAGGGCGGAAAATTAGATGTTAACTGGTTGGTGTTCGTGAAGGCTCTGGCGTACCTCGAAAGCACACCTTGCTACCTTGGCAAACCGCCAGGAGCCCAAATTATCGTACCGCATTTAGGTTGCTCTATACGATAAATTATATTAATATATACGATAAATTCATATATACTACATAAGACAAAGGCAATATTGCTTAATAGCATATTAGGCCCTTTATAACTTAACTTATTTACAATCTTATAATATACGATCTACTCGTCCTACGTCTGGTGCTGTAGGAGAGATCGTGACGTCACAGAGACATAAGAGATCACAAAAGTCATATTCTATCGTATTTATACGATACACTCCCCCCACAAAAAAGACCTGAACCCCACCTTAAACCTAAAGTTGCCCAGAGGCTATCTTCTGACGCCACAAGTCGACGGCGCCAGCAGCAGCGCGTCTGGGACGCGTCCCGGTCCGAGCATGATCACCATCAGTGAGAGGTGAGTCGTTCCTTTGAGAATCCTCGGACCCAGCAATAACAGGTGGAGCCTCAGATTGCAATGCGGAATCGAGCTCCAAAGCGTACAAACGTGCGATAGGACGAACAGTAGTTCCAGTGGCTGTCTTCAATAGCGCCACCCGCTCTACAGAGTCTGCCCCCTTGTATACCTCCAATACGCGGCCTAATTTCCAGTATAAACGAGGACTATCTTCTTTAATTAAAACAACTTCGCCAACTGTAGGTGCCGTTGGTCTACCAGAGGGAGTAACACTCCTTTCCCTCAATGCTAGCAGATATTCACTAATCCACCGTTTCCTAAAATCCTCGATTATCCTGGATATATACTGGTATCTCTTAGACACCGCTACCTCAGAGTACAACGAGGGATCCTCTAACTCTACTATGGACTGAAAATCAGATGGAAACGCAGTCAATGGTTTTCCATATAGCAAGTGAGCTGGCGTTAATGGTAGTGGTTCTTGCAGGTCGGTGTACACAAATGTAAGCGGGCGATCATTCACGACTGCCTCTATCTCTGTGAGGACTGTCGTCAACTCACTTTTCTTTAATAGAGCACGTCCTACAACCGCTCTTAGTCCTGACTTTACTATGCCGACACATCGTTCCCACATTCCACCAAACCAAGGTGCCTTAACTGGAATGAACCTCCATTCGCACTTCTTCTCTCCCAAAAAAGTGATGACAGTAGGATCACTACTCATATCCTATAGATATTTTGATGCTTGGACATAAGTGGGAGCATTGTCGCTAAGAATGAGTTGAGGAAATGAACGACGGGCACAAAACCGTCTGAAC
The DNA here is from genome assembly GCA_037953745.1 of Lithodes maja. Lineage (NCBI taxonomy): Eukaryota > Metazoa > Arthropoda > Malacostraca > Decapoda > Lithodidae > Lithodes > Lithodes maja. Next base: position 11,298 of record JBAKBP010011330.1, on the reverse strand, counting down.
GCCAGCATAAATTCTTCGCTAGACATATTATCACATAGTTCTAGGTGTACCGCTCGAGACGTCGCACAGGTAAACAATAATATATAAACCTTCTCATGCTCCCTCGTCTTCAATGCCCCTGTGTAATCTAATCCTACCGCTTGGAAAGGTTCTACGTGCTTTACACGGCATTCAGGTAGAGGTGGAGCTGGTCCAGTTGCATATGGTTTACCCTTTAGTCTCTGGCATATTACACACTTTCTCACTACGCGTCGAGCTACTTGTCGAACTCTGGGTATCCACCATGTGAGACGTAAATTTGATATAATATGACATACCCCGTAGCGTTTTACTTCCCTATGTGCACGTATGATCAATAGATCAGTAACGTGATGTCTTGTTGGCATAAGTATAGGTCGGTTTGTGCCGTCTGGTACACCCGACCACTTCAGGCGACCCTCACACCTGATGAGGCCATTGTCTAGGTGCAACCGTAGTTGACGCACTATATTAGGCATTAATGTCTTATTCGAGCCTTTCAAGGATTCTAATTCATTGGAAAAGGTTTCTATTTGAACCCATTTGATCAAAGTTACTTCAGCTGCTTTAAATTCACGAGCATCAATGTTGTGACCCCTGTTGCAGAGTTGGCCCGTTACTTTAAGCTTGAGATTGGATACATATCGCAACACCCAAGCTACAACTCTGACTAGTTTATTATAGTCACCGAATCTTGCCCACTTCATGATAGGACCCGGTGGCTCATTTGGTTGGGCTGTAACTGCCACTGTTTCCAGTGGCAGAAGTCCCTCACCAACAGCATGCCATATCGTCCTTTCACTTTCATGGAGCAGCCACTTTGGACCATGCCACCACAATTCGGACTTCATTAACTGGCTAGCCGTTATACCCCTAGTTATGAGATCACTAGGGTTTTCTTTTGTATTTACATAATGATAAGCAACGTCTGGCAAAAGGGCTCTAATCTCATCTACCCTATTCCGCACATAAACTGGCAGAGACTTCTTGCTATGTATCCAGTTGAGTGCGACCTGACTATCGCACCATACATGAACGATTTCAATATTTAATTCGCTCTCGTATGCTGCGCGTACATGTTGCACCAGACGTGCTAATAGCAGCATGGCAGTCAATTCCATTTTAGGGATAGTTACCTTTTTAACCGGGGCTACCTTGGCCCGGGCTGTAACTAAATGTGCCCCAAATGAAGTAACAACATATATGGCTACCCCGTATGCCGTGGCACTAGCATCGCAAAACGTGTGTAACGTAACGTCACCGAACGCCGCCACTTTACGAGGTATAGGTTTAGTACATAGGATGGCATATTCATTCAACAACAATGTCCCTTGGTCATTCAGGTCCTCAGGCAAACTGTCATCCCATCCTATTTTACGTCTCCAAACTTCCTGCATTAGAATCCTAGCTCTTATGGTAACAGGTAATGCTAGACCCAAAGGATCAAAAAATTGCGCAACTTTGCTCAACAGACTTCTTTTGGTGTGCGCTCCTGTCTGCTGAGCAAAAGACCTTGTTTGAAAAGTTAGTATGTCATGTTTAGGTTGCCAGATCATCCCCAAATTTCTGGACTTTTCCTGGTTAAGAGATGCCGTACCATCCACCTGTATTAAACTCTGAAGATCTTCACTATTAGTAACCCACTCGCGGAGAAATAGATGTGCATCCGCAAACAATCTGCGTGCTTGCCAGTATGCACATAACAAATCATTTTGACTATCGCTAGTACCCTGCAGATTGTCAATGTATAATCCGCGAGATAGTTTACTTGTGTCCTCATGAGTGTCAGCTAGATGTTTTCTGATTGTGGCATTTAACAAAAACTGCGAGCAAGTGGCCCCAAAGAGTACAACCCGAAAACGGTATATTATGATGGGACTTTCAGAGTCGCTAATGTCGCCGAACCAAAGAAAGCGGGTAACATCTCTATCTTCCTCCTTTAGCTTGACCATCAAGAATGCCTTCTCGATGTCACTGGTATAGGCATACTTCCCCAGCCTAAACCGCAATAGATGTTGGGACAGGTCCGACACCATGGACGGACCTGTCAACAGGCAGTCATTTAGACTGGGTTGTTGTCCTTGGTGGGCAGAACAGTCATACACCACCCGTATTGGTGTGGTGACGCTGTCTTTCTTTACCCCATGATGGGCCAGATAGTGAACCCTACCCTTCTTACACGGTTCCCTGACATCGACTCTCTCTATAAAGCCCCTATCCTCATAACTCCGAAATACATCGTCATACGCCTGGCGCGTGCTCGGTTCGTTAGACAATTTCCGCTGCAATGCGCGCAAGCGACCTAATGCCAAACCATAGTTGGTAGGCAGGCTTATCTCACTGTTCTTCCAGGGTAAACTAACTTTATATTGCTTGTCTGAGGCACAGTAGCACACAGACTCGTCAAACCTTTGTAGCGCAACTTCCGAGTCATAATCAGTCTCCATAGGATTAATGCCTATGTGATCCAATCTCCACAGTCGTTCCAGGTCGAACTCGGCAGCCATCTTAGGGTCACTAGGTTGGGAATCCTCCCTTCCCAACTCCTCTGCCGCGGTTACATTGACTCTATATATCGAGACCGTGTCGACCAGGACCTTTGACTGTGTAGTATGCACCTTTCCGCTCATGCAGTATCCAAATTTAGTGGGGATTAAAACTACACCACACATCTTTTTAAATCCAGGGTATACTACTTCATAATAATGATCTACACCAAGTAGAACATGCACCTCACTCTGATTTCCCATGGGATCTGACAAGTTAACCCCTTTGCTACGTAATGCGTGTTCCACCTTCTTCACACCCACAGATACATATTCTGGTAGGGTGTCTACTACGATACAAGTCATAAAGTACCGGTTTTTACGATAGAAATATGAAATCTCCGCTATCTCGTAGTCTTGTTTATCAGTAACCCCTGTGAAGCCCTGTAATCGAAGAGTCTCAGCCCCTACGATTCGGTGCTTCAGTCCCACTAGTACGGACCTCTTTATAAAGGAACGTTGAGACCCTTGATCTAGAAGTACCCGACAAACTTTGTTACTGTCATTACCTTCCATGGGAATCTGTATTGTGGGCAATATAGTGGTGTCTTGCGTGCTACCTAGTGTCACAGTTGTAGTACCCTCATTTTTGACGTCTTTGACTTTATCCGCTGTAGGACACAACTTATCAAAGTGATGTCCTTTGCAGTGCCGACAGGGCCTTAAGTATGTAGCAGTACATTGTCCCTGCTTACCATGTTCCCCACTTAGACAACCTACACATAGCTTCAATCTTTTCGCCTGTGCTAGTTTTGTCTCATTTGTTGGGTATTTTATGCAGAAACTCCATTTATGTTTGTTATTACATAGCTTACATAGAATCTGAGCAGGTTTCTTATACACACCCTCTTTCTTTACTTTAGTCCCCACTGTCATGCTTATTGTTCCCCTCTTCTCCACATTCTCACTCCCTCCCGACACATACATTCTCCCTTTGTTCAACTGTAGATTATTGATCTCCTTGCTGAACTGAGTTTTGAACTCCCCCAGTTCAAATGATCTTACCTTATCAAGTATTGCCATAGGAAGCTTCTGCCGCAAGATAATGACTATCATTTCCTGCGTGGTAAGTCCTAGGGTGTCTAGCGATCGAGTATGGCACTCCATATTCGCCCTGAAGTTTGTCAACTCATCTACCTTATACTGTGGTTCTGTGAGCCCCAACAAGGCAACAACATGGGCCATCTTTAACTGCTCTCTATCCCCGTATGTGGACTCTAATAGGTGTACCGCTTCGAGATAACTATCACCCACCACTGCAAAACCCTCTATTAATTGTAAGGCCTCTCCTTCCATTTGTCCCTTTAGATAATAAAACTTACGGACATCATCCAAAGAGGATTCATGAACAGCCGATCGAAAAACGTCCCAAAAAGCTAACCACTCGGTTAACTTGCCCCCCAAATGTAGGAAGATTGAGCTTTGGGAGGTGTACAGTTTTTTGCGGGTCAGCCCTTCTATGGGCCTCATTATCGCCTCCCTTCTTACCTGTGACAGCACGCTGTAATAGGCGCTTTGCCCTAAAGACAGGTTCGTCATTGAGAGTGCGATTATCACACTCTGTATTTATCTCTACCTCCTCTATCATGGCAGCCACAATCACCTCACTCAGAGCCGTAATACGATCGTGGGTAGCCTGGACGTTATCCAATCTGGCCTCCAATTCCTCTAGATTAGCAGTAGTGATGAAAGTATTTAAGTCAACTATTAGCCTACTTAATACTCCCCTAAGTCCCGCCCTTTGATTTTTAGGGGCTTTGATCAGCACCCCACTAGACGGTGTCTCTTTACCGTTTTTATCCATTTTGCATGCAAGCCTATAGGCTATGTATTTAAATGTTAAGCTACAAAAACAACGGCCAAATAATAGTCTAATTAAGAGACGCCAACCGGCGGACTTCTATGTTATGGAGAAAAAATAGTACACTAAATAGCAATACCTATTAATGGATCATATTGAACAAGAAAAAATGTTAGGTCAGGTCATAATAGTCACAGGAAGTCCGAAACGGAAAAGAAAATTACTGGGGAAAGATGATGGGTGGGATGCAAGACTTAGGCAGGCACAACGATGTGACCCTGCATTCCGGCTCTAACCATCGCTTGGCTAGCCTTGCCAGTTTATCGAGTTGTTCCTGCATCCTGTTATATGTCCCCTTGTTCATTGCCCAAGAAAAACAAATCCCCTACTGGTAGCTAATTCCCGGGTCTGGGCACCAATGTGGTAAACTATCAATGGAAGTTAAATATTACTAAGCTATAATGAATCAAATAAAATCAATCTAAATGAAAACTACTCTATATCTAAATTGAATTCAATCTGAAACAAGCTAATTTATATCCAAAGGTCTCACATAACAAATGTATATATAGGGTAAGGTTATAAGGGTTAATATTAGCCAGGAATTAACTCACCAATAGTTCCACGTGGCAATGAGGCAAGGGAGAATGTTTTACCCAATATGGTGGTGGACAATGGGGAACGAGACTTCGGTCCCAAGACTCAAGTCAAGTTAAAGAAAGAATAAATGATTACATGGGAATGGACATGATTATTATAATGTATGCTTATCTATCAGTCAGTCATGATGTCGATGAGAGCGTCGTGATGGTGTAGCTGAGTGTATGTGTATTGTGATTACAGGCACAAAAGCACGATCAACTGAGGGCGGAAAATTAGATGTTAACTGGTTGGTGTTCGTGAAGGCTCTGGCGTACCTCGAAAGCACACCTTGCTACCTTGGCAAACCGCCAGGAGCCCAAATTATCGTACCGCATTTAGGTTGCTCTATACGATAAATTATATTAATATATACGATAAATTCATATATACTACATAAGACAAAGGCAATATTGCTTAATAGCATATTAGGCCCTTTATAACTTAACTTATTTACAATCTTATAATATACGATCTACTCGTCCTACGTCTGGTGCTGTAGGAGAGATCGTGACGTCACAGAGACATAAGAGATCACAAAAGTCATATTCTATCGTATTTATACGATAAGAACAGTGCGGTTTTAGGAGGGGAAGAGGGTGCGTGGATCAGATGTTTGCAGTAAGACAGTTATGCGAGAAGTATTTAGAGAAGCATAAGGAGATATTTTGGGCTTTTATGGACTTGGAAAAAGCGTATGATCGTGTGGACCGTGAAGCAATGTGGAAGGTGTTAAGGATTTATGAAATAGGAGGAAATTTGTTAGAAGCAGTTAAGAGTTTTTATGAAGGGAGCAGAGCATGTGTGAGAGTAGGAAATGGTGAGTTGAGTGAATGGTTTGAGGTAAAGGTAGGTTTGCGACAGGGTTGTGTAATGTCACCATGGCTGTTTAATATGTTTATGGATGGTGTGGTGAGGGAGGTGAAAAGGAGAACTATGGGAAGAGGATTGGGTTTAGTAGGAAAGAATGGTAGAGATTGGGAGTTGAATCAGTTGCTGTTCGCTGATGACACAGCATTGGTGGCGGATTCTGATGAGAAACTGCAGCAGGTAGTCAAAGAGTTTGGTGTGGTTTGTGGAAGGAGGAAACTGAAGGTGAACGTCAATAAAAGTAAAGTAATGGTGTGTAATAGGGGAGAGCATAGGGTGAATCTAGATGTGAGGCTGGATGGGGAAATATTGGAACAAGTAGAGTGTTTTAAATATCTAGGAGGAACGATAAGCAGGAGTGGAGGTATGGAAGTGGAGGTAAAACAGAGAGTGTGTGAAGGAAGGAAGGTTTTCGGAGCAATGGGAAGTATGTGGAAGACGAGAAATCTCGGAGTGAAAGTAAAAAGTGCACTGTATCAAGGAATTGTTGTGCCAACAGTGATGTATGGGGCTGAGACATGGGCTCTGAAGAAAAAGGAGAAAAGAGGGCTGGATGTGATGGAGATGAGCTGCTTGAGGAGTATGTGTGGAGTTACTCGTAGAGACAGATTGAGGAATTAAGAGATACGTAGGAGAGTGGGGCAGCAGGAACATTTGTCAGCCAGAGTGGACAGAAGGGTGCTGAGCTGGTATGGTCATGTTGAACGAATGGGAGATGAAAGGCTTACAAAGAGAATATGTGAGTCAGATACAAGGGGAGATAGAAGGGCAGGAAGACCCCCATTGAGATGGAGAGACTGTGTAAGAAAGGCTTTGGATGATAGAGGAATGACTATAGATCAGGCAGGGGAAGTGGTGGTGGACAAGAGTGAATGGAGAATGCTTGTGAATAGTTGAGTGAACACGTGGTCATTTGGAGTAAGGGGTCGGGCGCAAGTTGGACTAGATAATAGTCCATCAGGCGCCTGGCCCGGGGAGACGATTAATATGAAGGGTGTGCCTGGAAGTGTGGTGGGAGGGCTTGTGGCTTTGGCTCCGCTGCATGTCTGCCTGCCGAGATCGGAACCTCTCCGGGTGGTCAGGGGCCGGGGGAGTGCTGGAGCGACCTTGGTAACCCTGGTCTCTGGGTCTTCTCCTGGGTGACCTGGATGTGTGAGAGTTTGTGTTTTTTATCTGTGTTTATTTTTTGTTTTATGATGTTTTTGTGTTTTCCCTGTTCTTGCTCTGTCTTGAGTCGGCTACCCCCAAAATGGGGATTGGGCCTGAGCATATAGATAGATAGATAGATAGTATTGCCCCTGGGCCATGCCAAATATCACTCCTCCACCTCCCCTCCTTCCCCACTTTCCTCCACTCTTTCAGTTATCACCTATTTTCCCTGTTATTCCCTTATTCTGTGGTATATTTTCGTGCTAACATTAGCGAGTTGCAAGCAGGGCATTGTCATCACTGTTAGCAAGCGAGTGCAAGAGAGAGAGAGAGAGTATCGATCGACAGTCTCTCTCCAGACGTGGAGAAAAGTGGTGGAAAGTGAGGTTGCCTCAGCCATACATTATGTAACTCCCGGCCTGTATAGCCGATTTTGACCATCCAAACGCTGTTTCCACTTGTTTTATTGTTGTAACAGGTTAATACCTTTATAATCAACCTATAATAGGCGCATATGGATAAGTAGTAATGCTATTTATGGTAAAATAACGATGTTAGTGATGAGAACAGCTCAAATACGTCAGCACAGGAGTGTGGTGTCTCATACCCCCCATGCGCACTTCAGAGGTTAAAGAAAGACCAGGGCCCTTCCTCACCTCAGAGGATGTCCAAGAGCGAAGTGGAGTGTTTCAAATGTCATGATAAGGGGCATATTGCGCGCTCATGTCCGAGCACACCGCCTACAGCAGTGGTGTCACTAGTGAGCAACATCGATGTGTCTTTGAGGTCTTCCGCGTTGCCCGGGGTAATATGTCGGTTGCGAGTCACAGTCGGTGCAGAAACAGCAGGAGGGCTCGTCACCCGTTCGAGATGCTTTTTGTGGTCATAGGGGGCACGGCACTGTGAGGTGGGCTGGTGTGGAGCATAGGCTTGAGTTGCTGCGTGATACGGGCGCTTCCCAGACACTTGTTAAGAACTTCACTGGCAAGCCTATTAACGCGGCTCGGGTTGTAGTGGTTCAAGGTATCAATGCTACGCGGTCTTACCCGCTGGTCAGAGTGGAGCTTGAGGTGGACGGTGTGACACGGGAGTTGGATGTGGGTGTTGTGGAGAAATTGCCAGTTGAGGGGGTCGACCTTCTCGGCAACGACTTTGCGGTGCCTACTTCCGAGGTTCCACCCTTAGTCGTTGCCGAGAGGGCGGCTGACACGAGTAGGGAGGGGCAAGAAGGGATCGAGAGATCTCAGTCCGCTCAGGTGTCACAGCCTAGTACCCAGGTTTCAGACCAGCGGAGGAAGGGTCAGAAGGAGAAACAAGGCTGGTGGTCGGGTTGAGAGTTTGGACCCAGCGACACTCCTTGGTGACTCGGTACTTGCACCAAATTTAAGCTCTGGAGTGGCCCCAGAACCTGTCCCCCCTAGTGACATGGTAGGGCGTGATGGCTCTCCGCGACAGAGTAGTTCTCAGGTGCAACTAGAAGATCTTAGTCTTGAGAGTTGTGGGAACGGGGCTATTGAACTCGACAAGGACGGGGAAGCATGTCATGTGAACCTGTTAAAGGAGTTTGTGAGGCAACCACCTGAGCAGCCTACTGTCCCTGTGTTGGTCTGCAGCGGCCAAGGTGGAGAAGGAGAGGGGGGCAGTGAGGCCCAGGTGGTAGAAAGTTGGGATTGTCATGTCTCGGCGGAGCAGTGGGCGGGGAACGCGAGTCAGGTGGCTGTGGAAGTGCTTGAGCACCTGTCTGAGCAGCAGCGTGCAGCGATCCAGCCCCTGCTCGGTTCATACCCGACTGTTTGTGCCGAGCACCCAAGCCTCACAACTCATGCGGTGCACGATGTTCCGCTGGCAGGTCACTTGAGTGTGAGTAAACTGTTGGCCTCGTTGTTTCAGTTGTTCAAGGTGGGCGACGAGGCTTAGGCATGGTTATCAGGTCAGGGTCGACCCATGGCTGCTAAGGGTGGTGGTCAGTATCAGGCCATTAAACAGATTGGTGAGGTGAACTATGGACTAGATATGCCCGATCGTCGCATAGCCTCCCAATGCTGCTTTAGTAAAATGCAACAGCCCTACCATAGACCAACTGTATCTGGCCGTGGCGCTGAAGGCGGTGATGCTGCGCCGGCAGGTGTAGTCGTTAGGAATGCGGGGGTGCGCATGTACGGTATCGGCGGGGAAGCATTAGCACTTATGAACTGTGGGAGTGACTGCACAGATGATACAGATTGTCCCTCTCATGACCTGACTGTTTTAGGGACAGAGGAGGAGAAGGAGGGAGGCTATAGTTTAGAAACTGCGGTCCCGGCTGGGTTGTGGGAGGGCAATGAGCATGTTGTTCTTCGAGATAAGTTGCAACCTCTTGTTTCTAAGCGCCAAGAGAAGTTGCTTACTAGGCTGTGGCAGTACGTTCGCATGGTTGTTGGTTCTACAGGCCTGATGTAAGGGGTGGCACCTGACATGGAGGCTGGAGACAGTGCAAGGTTCAAATTGGATCCCTACCGTATAAATCCTGCTCGACAGCCTGTTGTGAAAGCAGAGCTGGACTACATGTTGGAAAAGGGTCTGAGGGATATGGGATATCGTGAGTGGTCGTTGCCAGTGACTTTGCAACCTGAGTTGAGTGGTAAGATCCGTGTTTGTGTTGATTGCAAGAGTGTTGGTGCATCATCCCTGACAGACGCCTATACATTATCCAGAGTTGACGACCCCATAGACCGCATCGGGGCTGCCTCGTTTATCACTAAGATGGAAATAGTGAAAGGTTATTGGCAGGTCCCGTTGCCGGAAAGAGCGAAGAGAAGTGCCAGTCTTGTGATGGACTGGGCAGTTTATCAGTGTCAGGTGTTGTTTTGCTGCCGGAACACAAGTTGGATGTGTGGCATGTTAAGGGCACTGATAATGTTCTGGCTGATTGTTTGTCACGGGAGGGTATGTTTTAACCCGGGAGCTGCGGGGAGACTCATAAGAGTTCCCCCGGCGCACTGCGGGGAGACTCTTAAGAGCAGAGCTTTTGAACGCGTACCAAAACCGCGCGTTTATAGTCAGGCGGCTGAAAATTGGTGTGGATATAGTACTACATGTCAACTCTCGATATCACCCCGCCAAACGCTCGCCCCGCACTCGTGCAAGCACCACCGCGCCAGTAACCACGCACTAGTCATGGAGCCCACACGTCCCTCACGCTCGCTCCCTGATGACACAACCAGCCCTCCTTCTGGTGGTGTTAGCCGCCGTGGAAGGCAGAGCGTGGCTGCCAAAGACCCTAGCTACCAGTACGACACGCCCTACAGCTCTGAGGACGAAACACCAGCACCCAAAGCACGAAAAACACGTGCAAGCAGGGCAATGGCACAGAGGTCATTGGTCTTTCGGGACACTGCCACCACGACCCAGGCCACTGCAACAACCACTACCACCACCACTACCACCACTGCCACCCCTGCCACCCCTGCCACCCCTGCCACCGGTACCAGCGACGCAGGAGGCCGCCCTAGGGCTGCAAAACCTGCGGGGGCAGGAAAAATTAAAGGCACGGGCGTAGGGAAGAGATCCCGTACGCCAGCCACAGTGCCCCTACCACCACCACCACCACCAGCCGCCGCCCCTGGCCCGGCTGCCGCCGCCGCCCCTGGCCCGGCTGCCGCTGCCGCCCCTGCTGCCCCTGCCGCCCCTGCCCAAGGAACAGGGAAGGGGAAGGGGAAGGGGAAAGGGAGAGGGAAAGCGACTGCTGGCCCTGCTGTCCCTGGTGTCCCTGCCGGCCCTGCTGCCCCTGTTGCCCCTACTGCCCCTGCCGCCCCTGCCGCCCCTGCCCAAGGAACAGAAAGAAGGGCGACAGGCACCACCATCATCTTGCCATCAAGGCCACGCACCACTGCTGCCCCTGCCGCCGCCTCTTCCGCCGCCCCTGCCGCCGCCCCTGCCGCCACCTCTGCTGTCCCTGTCCATAAGACACCCTCGCGTGCAAAAGTGACCCGGAAAACTCTGACACCATCAAAATATGCCGCCCTGCTGTTTGATGGTGATTCGCAGGACATTGGCAGCCCAGGTTTTGACGACGAAGCCCTAGCACGGGACCAAGGGTGGGGGGATTTGGGAGTGGACAGTGGGAGTGAGTCAGACGTCGGTGACGAAAATGAGGAAGGTCATTGTCTGTCTAGTGAAGAGGAGGGTGATGATGATGAAGTGCTGTATCGCGACCATGGAAGCGATATTTCAGACGATGAAGCAGACGCAGACGACATTCCGATCCCTGGCTTGCCTTCGTTCGATTGGTCTGAC